>WNWK01006160.1:43832-94943 GCA_009830355.1 Cherax destructor | reverse complement strand
ATGACCACCCTTTTCCCCCTGACTTACCTACTGAAAAAAGAAAAAGGGCCGACCTCCATGTGTGGCGTGTTAGATAGGAGTGAATGGGGACGAATAGTTTTGGGACCAACGAGCTGTTGGAGGGAAACAGGGGTAATTTTTTAAAAGGATTCAGGGAAACCAGTTAATTGATTAGTTGGATTTTGAGTCCGGGAAAATGGGAAGATAATGCCTGCATTTTAAAAAGGGGGGGGGTCTGGGATAGTGACAGTTGGGGGGGACTATTTCTCAGCTGTTGTATCTGATTCTGAAAAGGACTGATTATGTATGAGTGAGGTAAAAGAGTTGAATGATGATGAAAGTATTTTCTTTTTGGGGATTTTTTCTTTCTTTTTGGGTCCCCCCTGCCTCGGTGGGAGATGGGTGACTTAAAAAAAAAAAATTATATTCATACATCCTCCCATCTCACTAGATCTTTTAATAAGAATAAAGCGTCCCCAGCTAACGACAACATTCATTGTTTTTCCAACTTGCAAGAGTCATTTGTATGGAAAGCATAGGTAGGAAATGGTTGTTTCATGTATGTTTTTACTGTGACTAACTGCAAAAACTACTTTGTTTTCAAATGCCCCATTTGGAATTATGGATGAGTGAAATTTGGGGCAGTTGTAATTTGGATTATTATTATTATAATCAAAATAAGCGCTAAACCACAGGGTTATACAGCGCGGCTGGTCAGGACAGGATGCAGGAGAATGGATTGTAAGAGGGAGATGGATGATTAGTAGGGTATGGAGTGCACCAGGACAGTGGATAGTGCAGGGATAGAGGGTAGCAAGAGATCGAGGTAGAAGGGACTGAGGGAGGTGCTAGAGGTATAATCTTCAGAGTTTGTGTAGTAAGTCAGTTTCTGTCAAAAGTCAATGAGAGAGTCAGGATTAAAGGAGGGTCCATCAGCAAGAAGGAAGGTAAAGAAAGGGCCGCAGAGCGAAGACGCCGTTGGAGGTAAATTCTGCGTGTTCGTTGATAAAGTGGACAGTCAACAGAATATGTTGAACAGACACTGGAACCTGACAATGCTCACAGAGGCGCAGGGAGCCTCTCCATGAGATACCCGTGCGTAAGATGAGTGTGGCCAATGCGAAGACGGGAGAGTGTAGTCTCCCAACCTCGACATTGGTGACAAGAAGAAGGCAGAAACCTATACTCGGTTTAATAGAATGAAGTTTGTTATTTAGCAGGTCAGACCAGCGTTATTGCCAACGGGTGCGAAGGTGGGTAGCAATGACCGCAAAATAGTCCGTGAAAGGAACACCTCTATATGAAACTGGAAGGTCATGTACTGCTGACCGCGCAGCAGTGTCTGCCTGTTCATTGCCCTGTACGTCAACATGACCAGGGACCCAACAAAAGACAATATCTTTATCTTGCTAAAGATCGGCGTAACCAAAGGTGGATACGAAGAACTAGGGGGTGAGGTGTATCAATTTTACGGATAGCCTGTAAAGCACTAAGGGAGTCTGAAACTGACCACAAATGGTGACACAGACATAGATGCAATACGGATAAGTGCCAAGAATGGCATACAATTCAGCTGTAAATATGCTAGCCGAGGGTAATAGATGCCCTCCCACGACGCTGTCCGGAAACACTGCTGCGAATCCGACGCCGTCAGGCGACTTTGAACCATCAGTGTACACTGCAATGGCATGGGAATGAGAACGGAAGTGGTCTAGAAAAGAGCGAGAAGCCCCGTAGGTAGGCAGGCTTTCGCGCAAAGGTGAAAGAATAAAACAGACATGGACAGCAGGAACTTCCAAGGGGGTAGGGTAAAGGAGATGTCACATGAACATATAGAGGTGGTAGCTGAAGGGAAGACAGGAGTGAATGTAGACGAAGAGAAAAGGGACAAAGTAAGCAGGGCGATGAACAAATAAGACGTCTACTAACATCTGTAACAATCCTATACATGGAAGGATTGCAGAGGTCATGAGACGAACATAATAGCGAATGCAATGTGCATCACGGCGATCGGACAAGGATGGAATTTTCCTTCTACATAGAGGCTCTCAACCGGGGAAGAACGAAATGCACCAAGGCATAGCGTAATCCCTGGTGATGGATGGGATTAAGGATGGAAAAGAAAGTAGTAGGGAGGCGCGAATATATCTGGTCACCATAATCAAGTTTTGATAAAATTGGGGCTGAATGTAATGTGAGGTTTCCAGGACAACTGCGGTCAAAGGAGGCCAGCCTACACTGCCTCTGGGATAAGTAAGCCGATAGGTAAATGGAGATCAGAGCCACTGAAACGTCATGTGAGCGTAATTTGATGAGTTTGCCACTAGAAAAATTTAAACCCGTGAGTGGTGGCCCAATCAGAAACCGGTTGATGGCATGCTGGAGGAAACTGCAATGAGGTGAGTCAGCACCTGCACAAGCTATAGCAAAGTCATCCACATAGAGCGATGACCAAATATTGGATGGGAGAACAGATGCCAGATTATTTATAGCAAGGAAAAGTGTTGTGCTCAGAACACAACCTGGGGACACCTTCAGCTTGGACAAATTCCGGGAAAGCTCATTACTAACCGGACACTGAAATGTCTGTCAGTTAAGAAGGCCTTAAGGAAGAATGGTAGGTTGCCTCGGAGGCCTAAGAGTGGGCCTGGGCCAAGATATTATATCTCCAAGTTGTGTCATAAGCCTTCTCAAGGTCGAAAAAGATGGCGATAACCAAGTGTTTATTAGCGAAGGCATTACGAATATATGTATCCAAGCGCAGTAAGGGGTCAATGGCAGAACGGCCTTTACGAAAGCCATATTGACTAGGGGAGAGACTATTGTGTGTCTCTAAATACCACATCAAACGTCTATTAACCCTTTGACTGTCGCAACCCCTAATCCTGAGTGCTCTCCTGTTGTCGCAAAATTTAAAAAAAAAAAAAATTCTTATGAAATGATAGAGGATCTTTTCCCGATTGTAATGACACCAAAAGTACGAAATTTGATTGAAAGCGTATGGACTTACGCTCTCGTGAAGTTATTGATCTCTGCTATGTATACACATCGGCAATTTCGCCGAATTTGAGCCCTATTTCGGCTAATTCCATTGTTCCAGTCGACCAAACTCATAGCTATTTCTTTAGAACTCCATTTGTTCTATCGATTGAGTACAAGAACCCCCCAATTTACCGATTTCAACTACCCAATAGTGGTCAGAAATTGGCAATTTGGCCAATTTCATGCAAAATAAAAAAGTTGTCAATTTCAAAATAGGGTCCAGAATAAACAATGCAGACATTCCTGGCACTAAAATAAGATGTTATCTGTTCATTAGTCATGTCTTTAGGCCCCTCTTATATTACTCTTGCTTTCTATTTTGATTATTTATTCACACAAAAAATAGAAGATTTACCGTTATGCAGACTATTGCATTATTGTAAAAATATTATAAATAATATCAGTGCACTTGTGAAAGAATATTAGACTCACCAATTGATGTGTATTGGACGCGTGGCGTGATTTGTTTACTCTTGAACATTTGCAAAAATTGAACATTTCCCCTACTTTGAGCTCAATTTCAAGGTCGTTTTCATCATGAAACTAATCAAAATCATCTATATTTCTGTAGAATGTTTTCCCTTCTATCAAATAAGACTATAAAAACGAGAATACAACCATAAATACTATATGAAAATACACCTCAAAGATGGCATCTTAATCCAAAAAAACGGTCAGAGTTTTTTTCTCTCATTATGTACTGTGTGCTGCAGGATTTTTTTATACAGCGCACACTGACCACACAGACCCATTCTCTCATATGTGGGCCTACCAGCTTTCTCCCGCTTGATTTGAAGCCGCTAGAATTTGTGCGTATATACGTCCAAAACAGTGGCTCATAAGACGTATATATACGTCCGAAACAGTCATAGGGTTAACTAGACGTTCCATCACCTTGCAAACTGCATTGGTAAGAGCGATGGGATGGTAGTGGGAGGTATCACGTCCCGTAGTACCCAGTTTGCGAAAAGGGAGAACAATAGCAGACTTCCACAGCTGGGGAAGAACTTCTTGCGACCATATAAGATTATAGAGTCGTAAGAGCAGACCGATGTAAATGCTGTAGCATACGAATATGTATGCTGTCTGGTCCAGCTGCCGATGATTGGCAAGCAGTGAGTGTTGCCTCCAGTTCTTGAAGGGTAAAAGGCACATTATAAGATTCTTCTCTAAGAGAAGAAAAATCTAAGGGCTTTAACTCGCTGGCAGACTTAGAAGAAAGGAACGAGGGCATAGATGGAGCCCTGAGAATGCGGACCAGATGATTACCAATTTCAGTGGCAACGGCAAGAGGTGTGCTATATCGACACCGGCAACCTGAAGAACAGGAGCTGGGTCGGGGGAGAATTTACCACTTTATTTCCGCACTTTCTTCCAGACTGCACTCATTGAGGAAGCCGAAGTGACAGTAGAAATGTAATCTCGCCAGCAAGTGCGTTTAGCGTCACATATGACACGGTGAGCAATAGCTCTCTTCTGCTTAAAATCAAGGAGTCTCTCTGTGGTTCTGTTATACCGATACCTGCCCCACGCAGCGCGTTTCAAACGTACTGCCCGAGCACAAGCAGGAGACCACCAAGGCACGCACTTCTGAGAATGCTTGCCCGAGGTTTGAGGAATAGAATGTGAAGCCACTGTGAAGATGGAGGACGAAAAGAGATGTAAAACCTCATCAATGGAGGACGAGGAAGGAACCTCATGAAAGGCAATAAGATGTGCGTAAAGGTCCCATTTCGCCCGGTCAAATTGCCAGCGTGGGCAACGAGGAGGTGGAAAAAACGAAGGGGACTTAAGGATGATTGGGAAATGAAGCTGTCATGCAAGTCCGGGAGGACAGACCAGGTGAAGTCAAGGACTGTTGAGGAAGAGCTGATGGAGAGAGCGATACAGGAGAAAGAATGAGTTCGGGGATCAAAATGGGTAGGAGTACCCGTATTTAAAACATGGAGAGGGAGAGAAGCAAGAAATGCCTCCAACTGTACGCCACGGGAGTCACAGTGCGACCCTTACCAGAGAAAATGGTGTGCGTTAAAATCGCCAAGTAACAGAAGGGGTGGCGGTAAGGAAGAAACTAGAAAATCAACATCTGGGATAGACAATGCCCACAAAGGAGAGAGATATAAAGAACAGAGTGTATACCACTTATTCAAGTGTATACGGACTGCGGTATAATGTAAGGAAGAAGGAACATAGAGCTGACGGTATGGAACACCAGTGCGTATAAGAAGAGCACTTTCGTTAAAGGTTCCATCAGAAAAAGGATCCGATGAATACAACAAATTATAGCCTGAAAAGGGCCTGATAACAGTGGATTGTAATTTGGGTTCTTGCAAACAGACCCCAACAGGGGAAAACTGGGAGAGCAACACCTGAAGTTCACCCCGGTTACCCCTGAGGCCTCGGATATTCCACTGCAAATAAGCCATGATTTATGATTTATGAAGAGAAAGATACAAGTCGAAGAGAGAGGAATCTATGATGGACTAGGGTTAGAAAAGTCCACGTATGGAGGCAGCGGAAGATCTGAAATCAGAGGAGGAAGCCATTGTGAAGGAAGGAGGGGTGTAGACGAAGAAGAGAGAGGAGGAGGAACCTCAGGTGGAGCGGTGTCCATCATCGTTCCAGTCTCTGAAATATATTCTGCGATAGCTTCCAGTGTTTCGGAAGACAAAGATGCAGAATGTGGGATGACATTAGAAATGGAAGGAGAGTGAGCAACTATCGGGGAGTCTATAGACTGTACTAAAGTAGAAGGCGAGGAGATGGAAGAGGAAACTTTTGAAGGGGCTTGGGAGGGGACAGGGGATGAAGATATTGAACGAGGAGAAGGATGAACCTCCACACACATTGCAGAACTAGTCGGAGGCGAAGAACCCGGCAATAGGGATTTTTTGCCGGACTTATGAGAAGAAGGGGGCGCTGAGGTTTAGGCGAAGGACAAGGACGTGTAGACTCAGAACTGTGTGAGTGAGTAAAGGAAAGAGTGTGGACAGTATGGGATGCCGAGGTAGGGACCTTGGAGCCAAGAACATCAAAAGGATTCGAGACAGGGGTGACTGAGGATGTTGTAACCACAGAGGAAGTCAAGGAAGTTGGGACCCCAGAAGTGGGGCAACGTTTAGCAATGCGAGAATAGGAAATACGGGGAAGTCTCCCTTGAAGGCGTAGATGAGAGACGGCCATAGCATATGAGAAGCCTTCCGCCTCTTTGAGACAACGGATTTCCCGCTCATTCAGGTAAACCTGACAACGGCGAGAGTACGATGGATGTGCCTCATGACAGTTAAGGCAAGAGGGAGGTAATGTACAAGAAGAACTGGCATGGTCGTCAGCACCACAGACTGGGCATTCGGCCATGGACCTGCAATATTTTGCTGGATGACCAAAATACCAGCAGTTTCTACACTGTTGTGGTGTAGGGGTCACCTTTCAAACTTGTAAACGTTGACCTGCAATGTAGACCGAAGGTGGGAGTTCACGGCAGTCAAACGTTAAACGAGCTATATTGCAAGGATAACGTCTTCGCTTATTGGCAGGGAGGACAAAAGTGTCACCCTTAAGAATAGGGAGTTCTTGTAGCTCAAGCTGCTCCAAAATGTCATCACCACATGTCTGGAAATTCCGTTGGACAATGGTGTGGGGTAAAATGACAGTACCACTAAAAGAATTGAGAGAATGATGCTTGTCAATAGTGATAGGAATAGTATCTATGGTTGCAAGAAGGGAAAGATCACAAGCTTGGCCAGCATTCTGGACTGTGATGATGAGAGTGCCGCTCTTGAGAGCATGAAATGAGATACCTTTACCTACATGGCGTAGGAGAGCTTTACCAATACTATGATCGGAAAGATGGGTAGTTGGAGTAGTCGGTCTTAGAGTAAAAACCTTTGTCCATTGAGTAGTGTGAAACAAAGTGTTTAAGGGAAGTCCGTGACGTGCTGGTCGTTTCTGAGATGAACGAGAAGGAAGTGTCGAATCGTCATGTGAGGTTCTTGGTCTTTTGGATGTAGGACCGGGGGTGGTCCGATGGGAGACGGGCGAGCGATCCGAAAATTGCTGCACCGTCGAGGGAGAAGCCGGAATCAAGGTCAGAGAAGAGCGAAGATCAGATATGTCAAAAGGGCCGGTCGGAACCCTGGTACCTGAAGCAGGTGACGAACCGGCACCAGCAAGAGGTACAGGGGTATTAGAGATGTCCGAAGAGTTGTCCATTAACGAGGCAGGGTCAGTACTGGGTGCGGTATCTGGAAGGGGCCCAGGGGTAGGTTCACAGTTAAGGGCATCCATGATTAGGTTTCTTCTTTCTTTTTGTTTTTAAGAAAAAAAAGAAAGAGAATAAAAATAAAAAAAAAGAATAAAAAAAAAGGAGGGAACGTGGAGGAATAGCTCCTAGGAGGAATGAAAGGGGCCCAAGAGGACCTCAAACCCACAAGTAGGGCAGATGCTGCATGGAACCCGTGCCATACCCTACCCTTCACACCAGTAAACCAGCGATCCGGGATAGCAACCTCACATCCACCGAGCTACCTCGGTGGACAAAAGAGAGGGCGGCCGGATATCCGCCACAAAGCATACCTCCTTCGGTCACCACCCCTGGAATCCGAAAGGTGGCCTCTAGATACACCCGTCACCCGAAAGATACCCAAAGCCACCCCCTGGGAGACCGGAGAGGGAGGGGCATCCCCGGGCGATCCAGATTCCACGGCAAACTACACCACCGCCAAGAACCTTAACGGAAAGGGGAAGACCACGGTACCCTTCCCCCTACCTAGGAACTAGAATGCCTGTGGAGGGAAGCTCCCAGGAGAAAAATGGGAAGAAAATAAGGGAGGGAGGAGGAGGAAAGGGAAAAGGGAGGATGGGGAAGATGGGAAAGGGAAGGTGGGTAATTAGGTTCGGTCTGAGGAAGAAGACCAAGAGGTCCAATTCCTCAGACTGATAGCCTCTTTACCACGACAAGGAGCCCCCCTTAAAGAGACTTGTAATTTGGAGACCTCTTGTGCTATAACTTCACATGATCACTTTGTGAGCAGAGACTTTTCCAAATGTTTATCATGCAAGAATTATTCTTAAACTTTATAAAAGTGGGAGATCCTGTTATTTGATTGTAGAACCGAGTAGATTTAGGCTGGTAAGTTGTGTAGATCAAGTGACTGGAGTGAAGCACACATATTAGGAATACAGTACTTGCACAAGAAAGAGTAAGGCACAGACTAGGATAAGAAAATGGAAGGTTTCCAATAAGATTATGTCTCTGACAAGGATGTTACATGATTATGTCTGAAAAATTTCCAAAATGTCAAAAGTTTTAAAGTTATTGCATATTTTATATATACTTTATACAGTCAACCCCCGGTGCTCGACGGCGTCGGAGGTCGTCCAAATCGGTGTTCGACAGGTTTTTTTATGAGAATTTTAGCTCGGTATTAGGCGATCTGCTCGGAGTTGGACGAGTTGGCTATTCGTCCCGGACGCGTACGCATTGGCCCAGCTGGGCCCGGGCACTCTACGAAGCATCAGTGCTATTGTTTACAAGCGAGAGCGACCACCACCCACGCATTATTCCACTGTTTTTAGTGCTTTCAACTGCTAAATAAGCCACCATGGGCCCCAAGAAAGATCCTAGTGCCAAGCCTGTGGTAAAGAGTGTTGCAGGGAGTGAAGCAGGGATGCAGGGAGTGAAGCAGGGAGTGAAGCAGGGATGCAGGGAGTGAAGCAGGGATGCAGGGAGTGAAGCAGGGATGCAGGGAGTGAAGCAGGGATGCAGGGAGTGAAGCAGGGATGCAGGGAGTGAAGCAGGGATGCAGGGAGTGAAGCAGGGATGCAGGGAGTGAAGCAGGGATGCAGGGAGTGAAGCAGGGATGCAGGGAGTGTAGCAGGGATGCAGGGAGTGTAGCATTCATGCAGGGAGTGTAGCATTCATGCAGGGAGTGTAGCATTCATGCAGGGAGTGTAGCATTCATGCAGGGAGTGTAGCATTCATGCAGGGAGTGTAGCATTCATGCAGGGAGTGTAGCATTCATGCAGGGAGTGTAGCATTCATGCAGGGAGTGTAGCATTCATGCAGGGAGTGTAGCATTCATGCAGGAGTGTAGCATTCATGCAGGGAGTGTAGCATTCATGCAGGGAGTGTAGCATTCATGCAGGGAGTGTAGCATTCATGTAGGGACTGTAGCAGTCATGCAGGGAGTGTAGCAGTCATGCAGGGAGTGTAGCATTCATGCAGGGAGTGTAGCATTCAAAGAAAAAGGCCAGTAACCCCAGAAAAGAACTTGCCACCTGCAGTGTTAATGGAAGGGGATTCCCCTTCCAAACACTAGCATACTACTCAATCTTCTTCCCTCCTCCCATCTTCCACACATCAACAACTCTTCTATAAATGTAAGTGACATGTTATTGTACTATTATTTCTTAATTTTTCATAAAATTGTGTATAATTTAATGTCAAAAAGTTAAAAAAAAATATTTAATTTTAATACTTTTCTATGTCTGAAACGGATTAATTTTATTTCCATTATTTCTTATGGGGAAAATAGAATCGGAGTTCAACCAAACTGGTGGTCGATGGGCCCTCTGGAACGGATTACCGACGAGAACTGGGGGTTGACTGTACTCTGATACTTGTACTTATTTGTACCTGTACCTAAATAAACTTACTGTGCTGGCATGCAGGTACACATTAATAATAATCACTCTGGGGCACTTTAACCCTTTCGGGGTTTTGGTCGTACTAGTACGTCTTACGCACTGGGGTTATTGACGTACTAGTACGCCTAAATTCTAGCGCCCTCAAATCGAGCAGAAACAGGCGATAGAATGGGTCTGTGCGGTCAGTGTGCGCAGTATAAAAAAATTCCTGCACCACACAGTGCATAATGAGGGAAAAAAACTCTGACCGTGTTTTTGGTTTAAAACAGCGACTTTGCAGTCTATTTTCGTATGGTATTTATTGATGTATTCTCATTTTCTTGTTCTCATTTGATAGAATGGAAGATATATTACAGAAATAGAGATGATTTTGATTGCTTTGACAATAACAAGTACCTTGAAATTGAGCTCGAAGTAGCGAAAATGTTCGATTTTTGACGATGTTCAAGAGTAAACAAATCACACCATGCGTCCAATACACATCAACTGGCGAGTCTAATATTCATGCACAAGTGCTCTGATATTATTTATACCATTTTTACAATGATGCAGTTGTATACATAATACAACTTCTATTTTTTTGTGAGAATACAAATTCAAAATGGAAAGCAAAAGTAATGTAAGAGGGGCCTGGAGACGTGACTAATGAACAGAGAAGATGTTATTTTAGTGCCAGGAATGTCTGTCTTGTTTATTATGGATCCTATTTTGAAATTGGCATCGTTTGAAATTTGTGTGAAATTGGCCAAATTGCCATTTTCTGACCACTATTTTGGGTAGTTGAAATTGGTAAATAGGCGGTTTCTTGTACTCAATCGATAGAAGAAATGGAGTTCTAGCGAAATAGCTATAATTTTAGTAGACTGAAACATTGGAATGTGCCGAAAATAGGGGCTCAAAGTGGGCGAAATCGCGGATGCGTGAGTGTCATGGCTACCGCTAACTTCGCGAAAGCATAATTCAGTTATTTTTTTTATCAAATTTCATAATTTTTGTGGCGTTATGATCGGAAAAAGATTCTCTATCATTCCATAAGAAAAATTTTTTTTTTTAAATTCGTGGACCCTGAGAACGAGTTTCAGAGACCCCCCTTGGACCCCCAAAGGGTTAAACGTTATACAGTATACAGTGGTACCTCGACTTACAATGGTCCCCAAACTCACCCTTTTCTGTAAGTTTATTTTTTTAAATGCTTTTGTAAGTGTAATTTTGGGAGTCTAAAAGGACTAGTCTATTTTACATCATTCCTTATGGGGATAAATTTGTTTGGTAATGGCACTTGAACAGCATTCTGGAATGAAAAAATATCGTAAGTCGAGGTACCACTGTATTATGTTGTTATAGACATTTTCAGTAATCCATCTATGATATTTTTTTCAAAATTGTTCAAGAAAAATGCTACGCATCATAAACATTATAAAAACATAGTAGAATCAATTAACATAATTATATGTGGTTGCCAGGCAGCTTCTAGGAGTGATGGCAAGAATTCCGTTTTTCTAGTCCAAAACCAGAGCTGTGTACAGTATAGCATTACTGTAGAAAAATAAAAATATTCCTATCGTATGCCTTCCCTCATAACACCATTCACTCTAAAAATGGTGTTGCATGAGAATGGGAGTGATGCTGTTATAAATATTATGACACCAAAAAGACAACTTGTAGACAATTTAAGGTGTTTGTATTGTGGGGAACAAGCTTCATAAATGCATGCATTATGCAAACTGAACGCATATGAACTACATTCATCAGACCGCCCACCACCCATTCACTCTCAGTTTACATTTTCTACGTCTCTCGTTCCTGATGTTATCTAAGGGTAGTTGTGATAAAAAGAATAGTCATAAGCTTAAGATCTTACTTTAAATGCCAAGTTAGACATTATTAAACTTGGTGAACAAGGTATGTCGATGGCTATAAGCATATGTAATAATAATAATCAGAGCGCTCTGGGGCACTTTTAAATTTTTTTCAAAATTACAGTAGGGCCCCACTTATATAGCAGGTTAGGTTCCAGGCTACCACCGGAAAGTGGACATCGCCAGAAAACGGAATGTGATTTGTTTCTGTTTATGTCAGATAATAAGTTTACACTAACATATATTAAGTTACCAATAGAACTAGTCATTAAAAAAACAATAAAAAGTAAAATACAGTAGGGCCCCACTTATACGGCAGGTTAGGTTCCAGGCTACTGTCGGAAAGCAGACTTCGCCGAAAAGCAGAACTCCATTTTTTTTTCCATTTATAAATGCATATAAATGCCAGATAACAAGTTTACACTAACATATATTAAGTTAGCAATAGAACTAGGCATTAAAAAGTAAAATACACACAGTACACTCATTATTTACCTCAAAATATTTGTAGTGTTAATGTAGGGCAAAAGGTGAGTAGTATTTACTGTAAGAGGTCAGGTGTGGTAGGTATGGTAGCCCTCCTGGCCACCCCACCCACACATATACTACGATGCTTAAAGCGCCCTAGAGTGATACAATGCATATACAGTACTACACTCATTACTTACCTTAAAATATTTGTACTGTTAATGTAGGGTGAGAGGTGAGTTTTATTTGTAGGAAGTCAGGTTTGGGAAGTATGGGCAGCCCTCCCCACCCCACTCACAAGTAATGTAAACAAACCAGGTGAACACGTCTGATTTCCGTCACTTTACATTATGTACAAGTAATATTAGTAATATTATAGTGTACACATTTTCTCTGATGTTGGACTACAAGTCGCCTGGCTACCACAAGTCGCCTGGCTACCACAAGTCGCCTGGCTACAAGTGCCTGGCTACAAGTCGCCTGGCTACCACAAGTCGCCTGGCTACCACAAGTCGCCTGGCTACACAAGTCGCCTGGCTACCACAAGTCGCCTGGCTACCACAAGTCGCCTGGCTACCACAAGTCGCCTGGCTACCACAAGTCGCCTGGCTACCACAAGTCGCCTGGCTACCACAAGTCGCCTGGCTACACAGTCGCCTGGCTACCACAAGTCGCCTGGCTACCACAAGTCGCCTGGCTACCACAAGTCGCCTGGCTACCACAAGTCGCCTGGCTACCACAAGTCGCCTGGCTACCACAAGTCGCCTGGCTACCACAAGTCGCCTGGCTACCACAAGTCGCCTGGCTACCACAAGTCGCCTGTCTACCAAAATCTCTACAAGTCGCCTGTCTACCACAAGTCGCCTGTCTACCACAAGTCGCCTGTCTACCACAAGTCGCCTGTCTACCACAAGTCGCCTGTCTACCACAAGTCGCCTGTCTACCACAAGTCGCCTGTCTACCACAAGTCGCCTGTCTACCACAAGTCGCCTGTCTACCACAAGTCGCCTGTCTACCACAAGTCGCCTGTCTACCACAAGTCGCCTGTCTACCACAAGTCGCCTGTCTACCACAAGTCGCCTGTCTACCACAAGTCGCCTGTCTACCACAAGTCGCCTGTCTACCACAAGTCGCCTGTCTACCACAAGTCGCCTGTCTACCACATCTCATATTTATTTTATGATAATTTATTCTATTGTGGGGTGTATTTAGAAGGGGTGTATTTAGTATATAATATAAAGTGTAGCACTAACAGTGTAGCAAGTAAGTTAAGTGATTAAGCGATAGAAAAATGACGACACAAAACTTAACTCCTCCATTGTTGTTTGAGGAATATAGGGGCACTGAGACCAGCAATACCCTCTGCCACTATCTCCAAGATAAGTGTAAATATTTCTTATTTATAAATTAAAGTGTAAATATTTCTTATTTATAAATTATGTACATTGTTTCAGTGTGAATACTGGTGGTGACATTGCTGCCTCCACCACCACCACCACTATATGTACGGCTTATGGTCAGTGGCCCTTATAAATCCAATAACACTATCACCAGTCCTCACATTCGTAATGACATACAGTGGTACCTCGAGTTACGATATTTTTTCGTTTGAGAATGCTGTACAAGTGCCATTACCAAACGAATTTATCCCCATAAGGAAGAATGTAAAATAGACTAGTCCTTTTACACCCCCAAAAATATACTTACAAAAGCATTTAAAAAAATAAACTTACATAAAAGGGCGATTTTGGGGACCATCGTAACTCGAGGTACCACTGTATTTTATTCATTCTAGAGTATACATCATGTTTCTATGTTATTAATACAGTGGACCCCCGAGTTTCGTAAACCCCGGAAATCGTACATTTATGTAAGTATAATATTGTAAGTGCTTGTGGAAAAGTATTTTTGGGGGTCTGAAATAGACTAACCTACGTGAAATTTTTCCTTAAGGGAGAAAATTCGTTCGGTAATGGCACTTGAGCAGACTTCAGGAGTGAAGTTTTTACGAAACTCGGGGGTCCACTGTATTGTTTATTATGTCATATTAGATGAATTGTGATAGATAAATAAGCCGTAGAGCTGATATTAGTGTCAAATTGAAGCATTTTGTCCTGCCTCCAAACAAACTCGCCTCCCTCTCTCCTCCTCTCCGTCTTCCATACACCAACAAGAGTCGCCAATAAAGGTAAGTGTGATATTAAATGTTCATTTATACATGTTATTAGTGCTTTATATTTATTTGTCATTATTTTCTGTATGTAAATCTATATTTAATCTCTTAAAAATAATTTTTGTTAATACTCCTGGGTGTCTGAAACGGATTAATTGAAACATTATTTCTTATGGGGAAAATGGTTTTAGTTTTCGCCGATTTTAGTTTCAGCCGATCCCTCTGGAACGGATTAAACACGAAAACCAAGGGTCCACTGTAAATGAATACAGATGCAACTAATGTGACATTTTATTGTGCCAACATTTTGCTCTCCAGGAACTCCTGGAGAGCGAAACATTGCCACAATAAAATGTTCCATTACCAGAAACCGACTATTAAAACAAACACCAGCACATCCTTTAACTTAGTTTTAAGGTCTTACCCTGACGTGTTTCTTGCGTTGAGTTCGAACGGCCTTAATAATGTCACATATTCTCTTCGATGTGGGATTATCAAGTTCTGGTAGCTCTGCCATTACAGGGTCCAACTGATGTGGAGCATTTACCCCAAACACATCCATTAACCATTTTTGCGAGATGTTGGACCCAACCCACAAAAACATCTGCACACCATTCTCAAGCAAGAAGACTCCTTCAGGGTGAAGTTTGTCATAGGATGTGCGGAGAGCTGCAGGGATCCCAGTGTTCTGTAAGACAAGACAAAACACAAGGTACAGAATCATAATTTCATTTCTGACATCTGTCTTTACTACATTACTGTTTGCTTAAATATTGCAGCTTCTTCTCCATGTCGTCTTGATAAAGGAGGTGAAAGAAAATTATATTCACAGAGCACTTGGCTTTACGAAGTTATTCAGCACTTTTCTTGATTAAAAAGGAGCAAACACAAACATACCAACTCGTAAGCTAAAACTACCCATTAATTTTAAAACGTACACACAAGGAAAAAAAAAAGGTTAAAGTAACCAGTATCTGTTAAAAATTCATTAAAATAGTTAATCTCTAAGGACTAAGATTTTGCAGGAAAATTGCAGATAAAAAGCTCCTCCCCCCAAAAAAAATGACACTGGATACATCTATCATTTTGTTATTTGTTCTTCTTTCCTGGAAATCTTGTGGAGACGACCATGGATAATTCTTCCCAGTGACTTACCTCATTCCTCTCCAGGCTCAGACTTTCCTTCAAGTACATTTTTCATTATATATACAGCAGCTCCAATCACATACACAGAAAGCAATGGCAGAGTAGGTAGGAGAAAATATTTTATTCTAATCAATAAAATCCCTGGCTCAAAGGAGAAAAAGATGAGTGCCATCACAGCACCAACAGCCAAGCTGATCAGATCATTTATAGTCAGCCCTCTGACTAATACTTTTAGTAACTCCACAACTTATTTCCACACTACGAATACTCTGCATAATATTTACACCACACATTGCCCTTTGACACGACATCTCCACTGCCTCCAACCTTCTCCTTGCAGCAGCATTTACAACCCATGCTTCACACCCATATAAGTGTGTTGGTGCCACTATACTCTTGTACACTCCCTTCTTTGCCTCCATAGATAACGTTTTTTTGTCTCCACAGATATCTCAATGCACCACTCACCTTTTTTGCTTCATTTCAAGTTATGCTGCATAATTCATGGTACAGACATGGCAGAATATACAACCCATTACCAGATACTATGAATACTTAGGACGATCCATGTTCCATAAGGCACTGTTTATGATGAACACTCCACACATTAGTGGTATAATCAAGTGTCCTGAGTAAGAGGGCAGGATGAGGTATGGAAGGGTAGAGGAAATCACATTTGATGTTAGGAAAAGGATTAAGTTGGTTTAAGTTTCTTGTACTAAGAGTCCTCAACTGACAAGGAAGCTCTGTACTAAAATTTTGGTGTTAATAATACAATTACTTGAAAAGTGAGGAATACATGAAAAATTACTTGAATTGTGATAGACTCACTGACCTGTGGATCATCATCTGAGAGTGGAATGAGTCTTGGATACAAGTAAGGAACAGAAGCTTCAACAGGCATAGCAGACACAAGATACATTTGCCAGGAGCGCTCATCACAAGGTACGTCATGCCCACCACTAACTGCATCACATTTGCTAAGGCAATTAACATACAATGGCAATAGCTTCATCAATTCTGGCAAGATGAGTTGTCCAGCAGATGATGGCGATGCACAATTTTTTCTATAGCAGGCTAATATATTAGCAGTCTTGGCAATCAAATTATCCTTTACCTGAAAACAGACAATTATTTTAATATGTAACATTTGTACAACACTCTTCAAACAAATTTGTACTGGCTTAAATCTATGATAGTATTCATGCATCTGCACTAAATTACAGAAAATGTAGTTACATTGCATCAGTACACCATTATGGTAGTACTATTGATATGGGAACAACCTGTGGTTCTACTAAGTGCATTTCAATCATTTTTTTGTGCTATTTAACAAGATTACACTGTATATATTTCACATCTTTTAATTGTTTAACAAAAATGGTTATGAACCTCACTGTTATATAACATATATAACACCAGATGAGGAAAAAAATGAGGAACTGTATTCAGACCATAATGTTGGCCAAATTAAGGATTATGGTCGAGTGCACATACAAACAATGAATGGATGAAAAAAAGACTAGGGAAACTTTGGGGTAGGAAAAGGGAAGCTTAAAGACTAGTGTGATTAGGCAAAGTTGAGAGGAAATACAATAGGGCCCCGCTTTACGGTGTTTTGCCTTACGGTGTTCCACTAATACGGTTACAGTGGACCCTCGAATATCGTAAGCCTCGCTCTTAGTAAATTTTGCCTATCTTAACGTTTTTTTTGTCAAAATACTGCCCTGCAGATCGTCATTTGCCTCACCAATCATCAGTCGGCCGGAACGCGTTCATGCGGCCTCCCAGCGTCAACGCGCACACAAAGGCTACTCAGTGTCAGTGTGCCATTGTGTCTGAGCGAGTGACCATCACCCTACCCATTCATACGATACATTTCGCAATATTCCATTTTTTTTGTGCTTGCAACTGCTAAATAAGCCACCTTGGGCCCAAAGAAAGCTTCTAGTGCCAGCCCTATGGTAAAGAAGGTGAGAAACACTATAGAATTCAAGAAAGAACTCTTAGCAAAGTACAGTGGACCCCCGGTTTTTGTAATTAATCCGTTCCAGAGAGAGTGACTAAAACCAAATATTACGATTTCCAAATCCATTTTTCCCATAAGAAATAATGGAAATTCAATTAATCCGTTCCAGACACCCAAAAGTATTAAAATAAAATATTTTTGTACATTAACCCTTTCAGGGTCGAGACCTCAATTCTTAAATATACATTTAATTACACAGAAAACAATGAGACATGAAGAATAAAACAATAATAACATGACACCTTTATTGAAGAGTTGGTGATGTGTTGAAGACGGGAGGAGGGGAGAGGATGGAAGAGTTGCTATTGTTTGGAAGGAGAATCCCCTTCCATAAAGACTTCAGGTACCAAGTCCTTTTCCGGGGTTACTTCACTTCTTTGTTTTTTAATTCCACCAGGATCAGCTTGAGTCACTGGACCTTTGTCGCTCAAAAAAAGTGTTCCAGAGAGTTCTGTTTCTGGCGTATGTTTGGAATTGTGCCGGCTACAGGGGTGTGTGTTTGGGGACAGGACAAGATAGTCCTTCAATATGAAACTAATAACTTGACAGCTTATTTATCTGTCACAATTCATCTAATATGACATAATAAACAATATTAATAACATAGAAACATAACATATACTCTAGAATGAATAAAATATGTCATTACAATGGAATAATGACGAAATGTATCGTATGAACGTGTGGGGTGACCGTCACTCGCTGGTAAACATTGGCACACTGACTCTAAATGGTGTGTTGGGCAGCTCGGGCCGGGCGTACGCGTCTGGGACCAATGATGATTACAGAGTGTAATTACGATAACCAAACCAATATTTTTACAAAAAAAAGTTACGATTACCGAATATTACGAACTCCGATGACTACGAAAACCGGGGTACCACTGTACCAAAGTGGAGGAAGAAGAGAGAGGGGAGAATGTGCCTTCTTCAGTGATTCAGTGATATGTACGATACTAAAGCAGCAGGAGTTGATAAAGGCTATAGCGCCAGCCAGCGATAAAGTGTAGCATTAACAGTTAGCAAGTAAGTTAAGCGATTAAGCAATAGAAAAAGGACGACATGAAACTAACTCTAACAATGTTGTTGGAGGTATATAGGGCCACTGACAACATACGCTGCCCTCTGCCAGCATCTCCAAGGTAAGTGTAAATATTTCTTATTTATAGAGTAAATATTTCTTATTTATAAATTAAAGTGTAAATATTTCTTATTTATAAATTACGTACATTGTTTCAGTGTGAATTGTGTTGTGACTAGTGGTGTTTCAGTGTGACTAGCACCAGTATACGGCATATGCCGACAGTGGCCCTAATAAACCCAACAACACACCACCACCACCACCGCTCGTGATATACGTAATGACATATTTTATTCATTCTAGAGTATATATTGTGTTTCTGTGTTATTAATATTGTTTATTATGTCATATTAGACGAATTGTGATATATAAGTAAGCCGTAGAGTTCATATTAGCTCGTCATATTTAAGCATTTTGTCCTGTTTCCAAACACTTTCCTCCCTCTCCCAACAAGAGTCTTCAATAAAGGTATGTAATAGTGATTTAAATGTTCATTTAGCCATTGCATTAGTGCTTTATATTTATTTATTGTTTTCTGTATGTAAATCTATATTTAATCTCTAAAAAATGTATTTTTTGTTAATACTTTTGGGTGTCTGAAACAGATTAATTTGATTTACATTATTTCTTCTGGGAAAAATGGTTTCACCATTCATAAATTTCGCCTTTCGACAGACTCTCTGGAACGGATTAATTACAATATTCGAGGGTCCACTGTATTTCAAATTAAGACCAAAACACACTATACGGCTACCCCTGTCTTTCTAATACGGCGTGACCCACCCGGTTTGTTTACATTCTCCGTGAGCACATCTCTCTATTACGTCTGTGAACCTTCCAAGATTTCAAGTGTTTTAAAGTTATTGTATATTTCATATGTACAAGTACCATCCGATTCACGACCGAGCTTGGTTCTGACGAACAGGTCATAAGTCAAAATGGACGCAAGTCGAACCTTAGAAAATAGCCAATATACTGGGTAGGGCATAATGTCAAACCTTTGCTATATAAAGCACAATAGAGCCCCACTTTACGGCGTTCTGTTAATACGGTGAATTCAAATTATGACCAAAACTTTCTATACAGCAAGTGGTCTTTCAAATATGGTGCATGCCACCCGGTTTGTTTACATTCTCCGTGAGCACATCTCTCTATTGTGTAATAATAATCACTCTTGGGCACATTAAATGTCTTATTTTATGTCAAAATAGAATTTTCATTAATCCATCTATGATATTTTCTTCAAAATAATACAGAAACACTTTACTTAGCATATAAACAGCTGTTTATATGCTATGGAGGTGTGGTTGCCGGGTGGAGGGAAAACATTATGTAATACTAATAATAATCACTCTCGGGCATATTAAATGTCTTATTTTACGTTAATATAGACATTTCCATTAATCCATCTATGATTTTTTTTTAAATTATGTAATAAACACACTACATAACATAAGCAAGATACATACACCCACAGTATAAAAACTGACATAAATATGAGATTTGTTTACCAAGCGGTTTGTAGGAGTCGGAAGAATTACATTTTCTCTAGGCAAACACCAGTTACTTAACTTTAGAAAAATATTCCTTTCGTATGCCTTCACTCTATCTAAACTATTCACGACCCTTGTGGGTTTAGCGCTTTTTTATTATTATTATAATAATAATAATAATATCATTCACTCTAAAAATGATGTGTTGCATGAGAATGGGAGTGTTGCTGTTTATTTATTCTGTACTAACTTGTCAGTGCATCATTTCTTCAAAAAATGATGTTACATGAGAATGGAAGTGTTGGTTTTTATTCTACTGTACCACTGTGGAGACAATGTAAGATGTTTGTATGAACGTGTATGAACCATAACCAGACGCTTTGTCCGTTTGTTAACATAGTACTCTGCGTGGGTGGGGTGGCCAGGCTGGCTACCCTACCTCCCCCCCACACCTGACTTTCTACAAATAAATACTTTTCACCTCTCACCCTACATTAAGACCATTAAGACTACAAATATTTCAAGGTAAATAATGAGTGCACTGTATATGCATTTTATCACTCTAGGGAGCTTAAAGGTCATAGTATATTATGTGTGGGTGGGGTGGCCAGGAGGGCTACCATACCTACCACACCTGACTTCTTACAATAAATACTACTCACCTTTTGCCCTACATTAAGACTACAAATATTTTGAGGTAAATAATGAGTGTACTGTGTGTGTATTTTACTTTTTATTGTTTTTTAATGCCTAGTTCTATTGCTAACTTAATATATGTTAGTGTAAACTTATCTGGCATTTATATGCGGCAGTAGCCTGGAACCTAACCTGCCGTATAAGTGGGGCCCTACTGTACCTACATAATATCGTTTCTTACTTTTAACTAAATATTTTACTACTGTATGTGCTGCCAGATGTATGTTACTTTTTACTAAACATTTTACTACTGTATGTGCTGCCAGACATACGATCATAAGTACAAGTGGTTGTATGTCGAGCAGGTTGTAAGTCGGATGGTACTTGTACTCTGACAATTATATACTTATGTGTACCTGTACCTAAATATACTTGCACACTTTGCTGGCATGCAGGTACACATTAACTTCACTAAGAGTCTCTCTACTCTTGAAGACACCATAATAATAATATCTTGGGCACATTAAATGTCGTATATTACATCTACATTTTTTCAAAATTATAGTATAAAAAACACGCTACGTAACATATAAACATGATAAATGCACCCCACAGTAGAATAAATTAACAAATACAAGATGTGGTAGCCAGGCGACTTGTAGGAGTGATGGCAAGAATAACGTTTTCTCTAGTCTAACATCAGAAAATGTGTACACTACAATATTACTGGGGGTAACTAGAAAATTATTCCTTTCATATGCCTTCACTCAGAGCATCATTTCTTCTAAAATGGTGTTACATAAGAATGGGAGTGTTTCTCTTTATTTATTCTACTGTATCAATGTGGAGACAACTTGTACACAATGTAAAGTTTGTTTTTTGTTTTTTTTTGTTTTTCAACAAGTCGGCTGTCTCCCACCGAGGCAGGGTGACCCAAAAAGAAAGAAAATTCCCAAAAAGAAAATACTTTCATCATCATTCAACACTTTCACCACACTCATACATAATCACTGTCTTTGCAGAGGCGCTCAGATACGACAGCTGAGAATAGTCCCTTCCACCAGGACTCAAGTCCAACTAAATCAATTAACTGGTTTCCCTGAATCCCTTCACAAAAGTTTACCCTGCTCACACTCCAACAGATCGTCAGGTCCCAAAAACCATTCGTCTCCATTCACTCCTATCTAACACGCTCACACATGCTTGCTGGAAGTCCAAGCCCCTCGCCCACAAAACCTCCTTTACCCCCTCCCTCCAACCTTTTCTAGGACGACCTCTACCCCGCCTTCCTTCCCCTACAGATTTATACGCTCTCCAAGTCATTCCACTTTGATCCATTCTCTCTAAATGACCAAACCACCTCAACAACCCCTCTTCAGCCCTCTGACAAATACTTTTAGTAACACCACACCTTCTCCTAATTTCCACATTACGAATTTTCTGCATAATATTTAAACCACACATTGCCCTTAGACAGGACATCTCCACTGCCTCCAGCCTCATCCTCGCTGCAGCATTTGCAACCCATGCTTCACACCCATATAAGAGTGTTGGTACCACTATACGTACTTTCGTACATTCCCTTCTTTGCCTCCATGGATAATGTTTTTTGTCTCCACAGATACCTCAACGCACCACTCGCCTTTTTTCCTTCATCAATTCTATAGTTAACCTCATCCTTCATAAACCCATCCGCTGACACGTCAACTCCCAAATATCTGAAAACATTTACTTCTTCCATAATCCCTCTCTCCAATGTGATATCCAATTTTTCTTTATTTAAATTGTTTGATACCCTCATCTATAAATATATTAAACAACCATGGTGACATTACACATCCCTGTCTAAGACCTACTTTTACCGGGAAGTAATCTCCCCCTCTCCTACACACCCTGAGCCTCACTATCCTCATAAAAACTCTTTACAGCCTTCAGTAACTTACTACCTATTCCATACACTTGCAACATTTGCCACATTGCTCCCCTATCCACTATCATGCGCCTTTTCTAAATCCATAAATGCAATGAAAACTTCTCTACCTTTATCTAAATACTGTTCACATATATGCTTCACTGTAAACACTTGATCTACACATCCCCTACCCACTCTAAAGCCTCCTTGCTCATCTGCAATCCTACTCTCTGTCTTACCTCTAATTCTTTCAATAATAACCCTGCCATACACTTTACCTGGTATACTCAGTAAACTTATTCCCCTATAATTTTTACACTCTCTTTTATCCCCCTTCCCTTTATATAAAGGAACTATACATGCTCTCTGCCAACCCCTAAGTACCTTCCCCTCTTTCATACATTTATTAAACAAAAATACCAACCACTCCAGCATTATATCCCCCCCTGCTTTTAACATTTCTGTCATGATTCCGTCAGTTCCAGCTGCTTTACCCCCTTTTATTCTACGTAATGCCTCACGCATTATGTTTGTATTATGGTATACTGTAATACAAATGTGTATGAACCAAAACCCGAAGAGTTCGTCTGTTTGTTTACGTACTCTGCGTCTCTGTCCTCTTTCAAGTACTCATTCTGTCTGTCTCTCTCTCTCGTTTATTAGTTTTATCTCGTTTACTCACCTCTCGCCCTACATTAAGACTACAAATATTTTAAGGTAATTAATGAATGTATTGTATATGTATTTTATCGCTCTGGGACACTTTAAATATCATAGTATATTACGTGTGGGTGGGGTGGGGTGGGCTGACCTGGCTGGCTACCATAGCTACCACACCTGATTTCCTACAAATAAATACAACTCATCTTTCACCCTACATTAAGACTACAAATTTTTTAAGGTAAGTAATGGGTGTATATGCCGGGAGTAATGGGCTAGTAACCCCTTCTCCTGTACACATTTACTAAAAAAGAGAAGAAAAACTTTATAAAACTGGGTTGTTTGAATGTGCGTGGATGTAGTGAGGATGATAAGAAAGAGATGATTGCTGATGTTATGAATGAAAAGAAGTTGGATGTCCTGGCCCTAAGCGAAACAAAGCTGAAGGGGGTAGGCGAGTTTCAGTGGGGAGAAATAAATGGGATTAAGTCAGGAGTATCTGAGAGAGTTAGAGCTAAGGAAGGGGTAGGAATAATGTTGAAGGATCAGTTATGGAAGGAGAAGAGGGAATATAAATGTGTAAATTCAAGGATTATGTGGATTAAAATAAGGGTCGGATGCGAAAAGTGGGTCATAATAAGCGTGTATGCACCTGGAGAAGAGAGGAGTGTAGAGGAGAGAGATTTTGGGAGATGTTAAGCGAATGTATAGGAACTTTTGAACCAAGTGAGAGAGTAATTGTGGCAGGGGACCTAAATGCTAAAGTAGGAGAAACATGTAGAGAGGGTGTGGTAGGTAAGTTTGGGGTGCCAGGTGTAAATGATAATGGGAGCCCTTTGATTGAACTTTGTATAGAAAGGTGTTTAGTTATAGGTAATACATATTTTAAGAAAAAGAGGATAAATAAGTATACAAGATATGATATAGGGCGTAATGACAGTAGTTTGTTGGACTATGTATTGGTAGATAAAAGACTGTTGAGTAGACTTCAGGATGTAAATGTTTATAGAGGGGCCACAGATATATCAGATCACTTTTTAGTTATAGCTACAGTGGGAGTAAAAGGTAGATGGGATACAAGGAAAATAGAAGCAGTAAGTAAGAGAGAGGTGAAGGTTTATAAACTAAAAGAGGAGGCAGTTAGGGTAAGATATAAACAACTATTGGAGGATAGATGAGCTAGTGAGAGTGTAGGCAATGGGGTCGAAGATGTATGGGGTAGATTTAAAAATGTAGTGTTAGAGTGTTCAGCAGAAGTTTGTGGTTACAGGCGAGTGGGTGCAGGAGGGAAGAAGAGCGATTGGTGGAATGATGATGTAAAGAGAGTAGTAAGGGAGAAAAAGTTAGCATATGAGAGGTTTTTACAAAGTAGAAGTGATGCAAGGAGGGAAGAGTATATGGAAAGAAAAAGAGAGGTTAAGAGAGTGGTGAAGCAATGTAAAAAGAGAGCAAATGAGAGAGTGGGTGAGATGTTATCAACAAATTTTGTTGAAAATAAGAAAAAGTTTTGGAGTGAGATTAATAAGTTGAGGAAGCCTAGGGAACAAATGGATTTGACAGTTAAAAATAGGAGAGGAGAGTTATTAAATGGAGAGTTAGAGGTATCGGGAAGATGGAGAAAATATTTTGAGGAGTTGTTAAATGTTGTTGAAGACAGGGAAGCTGTGATTTCGTGTGTAGGGCAAGGAGGAATAACATCTTGTAGGAGTGTGGAAGAGCCAGTTGTGAGTGTGGGGGAAGTTCGTGAGGCAGTGGGTAGAATGAAAGGGGGTAAGGCAGCTGGGATTGATGGGATAAAGATAGAAATGTTAAAAGCAGGTGGGGATATAGTTTTGGAGTGGTTAGTGCTATTATTTAACAAATGTATGGAAGAGGGTAAGGTACCTAGGGATTGGCAGAGTGTGTGTATTGTTCCTTTGTATAAAGGCAAAGGGGACAAAAGAGAGTGCAAAAATTATAGGGGAATAAGTCTGTTGAGTGTACCTGGTAAAGTGTATGGTAGAGTTATTATTGAAAGAATTAAGAGTAAGACAGAAAGCAGGATAGCAGATGAACAAGGGGCTTTAGGAAAGGTAGGGTGTGTAGACCAAGTGTTTACAGTGAAACATATAGGTGAACAGTATTTGGATAAGGGTAAAGAGGTTTTGTGGCATTTATGGATTTGGAAAAGGCATATGATAGGGTGGATAGGGGGGCAATGTGGCAGATGTTGCAGGTGTATGGAATAGGAGGTAGGTTACTGAAAGCAGTGAAGAGTTTTTATGAGGATAGTGAGGCTCAAGTTAGAGTGTGTAGGAGGGAAGGGGACTATTTCCCAGTAAAAGTGGGCCTTAGACAAGGATGTGTGATGTCACCGTGGTTGTTCAATATATTTATAGATGGGGTTGTAAGAGAAGTGAATGCGAGGGTCTTGGCAAGAGGTGTGGGGTTAAAAGATAAAGAATCAAATACAAAGTGGGAGTTGTCACAGTTGCTTTTTGCTGATGACACTGTGCTTTTGGGAGATTCTGAAGAGAAGTTGCAGAGGTTGGTGGATGAATTTGGTAGGGTGTGTAAAAGAAGAAAATTGAAAGTGAATATAGGAAAGAGTAAGGTGATGAGGATAACAAAAAGATTAGGTGACGAAAGATTGGATATCAGATTGGAGGGAGAGAGTATGGAGGAGGTGAATGTATTCAGATATTTGGGAGTGGACATGTCAGCAGATGGGTCTATGAAGGATAAGGTGAATCATAGAATTGATGAGGGAAAAAGGGTGAGTGGAGCACTTCGGAGTCTGTGGAGACAAAGAACTTTGTCCATGGAAGTAAAGAAGGGAATGTATGAGAGTATAGTTATACCAACACTCTTATATGGGTGTGAAGCATGGGTGATGAATGTTGCAACGAGGAGAAGGCTGGAGGCAGTGGAGATGTCATGTCTGAGGTCAATGTGTGGTGTAAATAAAATGCAGAGAGCTCGGAGTTTGGAAATTAGGAGGAGGTGCGGGATTACCAAAACTATTATCCAGAGAGCTGAGGAGGGGTTGTTGAGGTGGTTCGGACATGTAGAGAGAATGGAACGAGACAGAATAACTTCGAGTGTATAAATCTGTAGTGGAGGGAAGGCGGGGTAGGAGGCAGCCTAGGAAAGGTTGGAGGGAGGGGGTAAAGGAAGTTTTGTGTGCGAGGGGCTTGGACTTCCAGCAAGCATGTGTGAGCATATTTGATAGGAGTGAATGGAGACAAATGGTTTTTAATACTTGATGTGCTGTTGGAGTGTGAGCAAAGTAACATTTATGAAGGGATTCAGGGAAACCGGCAGGCCGGACTTGAGTCCTGGAGATGGGAAGTACAGTGTCTGCACTCTGAAGGAGGGGTGTTAACCCTTTGGGGGTCGACAGGCCTTCTCAGGAAAGTGTTCCTGGGGTCGAAATTTTTTTGGAAAAAAAAAAAATATTTTTTTCTTATGAAACGATAGAGAATCTTTTTCCGATCATAACGCCACAAAAATTATGAAATTTGATCGAAAACTAACGAAATTATGCTTTCGCGAAGTTAGCGGTAGCCATGACACTTACGCATCGGCGATTTCGCCCACTTTGAGCTCTATTTTCGACAAATTCCAATGTTTCAATCTCCTAAAATTATAGCTATTTCGCTAGAACTCCATTTCTTCTATCGATTGCGTACAAGAAACCGCCTCTTTACCAATTTTATCTACCCAAAATAGTGGTCAGAAAATGGCAATTTTCCAATTTCACACAAATTTCAATCGATGCCAATTTCAAAATAGGGTCCAGAGTAAACAAGACAGACATTCCTGGCACTAAAATAACATGTTCTCTGTTCATTAATCACGTCTCCAGGCCCCTGTTCCATTACTTTTGCTTTTCATTTTGAACTTTTATTCTCACAAAAAATAGAAGATTTACTGTTATGTACAGTGGACCCCCGAGTTTCGTAAACCCCGGAAATCGTACATTTATGTAAGTATAATATTGTAAGTGCTTGTGGAAAAGTATTTTTGGGGGTCTGAAATAGACTAACCTACGTGACATTTTTTCTTAAGGGGGTAAATTCGTTCGGTAATGGCACTTGAGCAGACTTCAGGAGTGAAGTTTTTACGAAACTCGGGGGTCCACTGTATACAACTGCATCATTGTAAAAATGGTATAAATAATATCAGAGCACTTGTGCATGAATATAAGACTCGCCAGTTGATGTGTATTGGAAGCATGGTGTGATTTGTTTACTCTTGAACATAGTCAAAAATCAAACATTTTCGCTAATTTGAGCTCAATTTCAAGGTACTTGTCATTGTTATACTAATCAAAATCATCACTATTTCTGTAAAATATCTTCCATTCTATCAAATGAGACCAAGAAAACGAGAATACATCAATAAATACCATACGAAAATCGACTGCAAAGTCGCTGTTTTAATCGAAAAAAACGGTCAGTTTTTTTTCTCTCATTATGCAGTGTGTACTGCAGGATTTTTTTTATACTGTGCACACTGACCACACAGACCCATTCTTTCATATGTATGCCTACCAGACGTTTTCTGCTTAAATTGAGGCCGCTAGAATTTGGGCGTACTAGTACGGCACCAACCCCTGCTCGTAAAACGTACTAGTACAGCACCGACCCCCAAAGGGTTAATGTTGCAGTTTTATAACTGTAGTGTAAAGCACCCCTCTGGCAAGACAGTGATGGAGTGAATGATGATGAAAGTTTTTCTTTTTCGGGCCACCCTGCCTTGGTGGGAATCGGCCGATGTGTTAATAAAATAAAAAATAAAAATGGGTGTACTGTGTGTGTATTTTACTTTTTATTGTTTTTAATGCCTAGTTCTACTGCTAACTTAACCCTTTGAGGGTCCAGAGTCCAAATATCAATGACAGCCAGGGTCCAAGAATTTAAAAAAATAAATTGTTATTTTTTCTTATGAAATAGTAGAGAATCTTTTTCTGAAGGTAATAAAACTAAAAGAATGAAATTTGACGGAAAATTTACGAAATTACGCTCTTGTGAATTTCGCTGCGTCAGTGATATTTACGCATCAGCGATGTTGCTGCCTTTGACTCCCATTTTAGGCCAATTACATTATTCCAGTCGACCAAATTCTTAGCTATTTCGGTAGTATTACTTTTATTTTATCAACTGAGCAAAAGAAATTGCCTAGTCAACTGTTTCAACTACCCAATAAAGTGATTGGAAATTGGTAATTTGGCCAATTTAACACAAAGTTCAAAATACAGTGGAACCTCTGTTTTCGTATGCCCCGGTTTTCGTAGGATTCAGTTTTCGATGACTTTTTTTCGTCAAAATTTTGTCCCAGTTTTCATACATCTGCTCAGTTTTTGTAGAGTTGAAAATGGTCCGTATCAAACGTGTCTGCCTGCCCGCGTAACTCGGCCACTCAAGTGCCCACACAAAGCATCCCATGCATTCGTTACTCAGTCTGCCTGTTTCTCATTGAGTGAGCATCACCCTGCACGTTCATCCAAAACATTTTGTAATAATCCATTTTCTTTGTGCTTGTTTATTGCGTGCGACTGCTAAATAAGCCACCATGGGAGCCAAAGAAAGTCCCAAGTGCCAGCCCTTTGATAAAGAAGGCGAGAAACATGATAGAATTCAAGAAAGAACTCATAGCAAAGTACGAAAGTGGAAGAGTTGGTGGACGACCACAGGGAAGAGCTAACCACTGAAGAGCTGCAAGACCTTCAACTGGAACAGCAACAGACCACAGCAGAGGAAAATGCTTCAGAGGAGGAGGAAGAGAGAGGGGAGAATGTGCCTTCTTCAGTGTGGACATGTGTGTGAAGTGGAGTAAGTTGCAAAGTTTTGTGGAGAAATATCACCCTAACAAAGCTGTTGCAAGCCATGTCTGCAACATGTTCAATGACAATGCCCTGTCCCATTTTAGGCAAATCTTAAAGAGACTCCAGAAACAAACCTCTCTGGACAGATTTTTTGTGCGACAGGGGTCCAGTGACTCTCAAGCTGGTCTTAGTGCCAGTAAAAGTCAAAGAAGGGAAGTAACCTCGGATAGGGCCTTGATATCTGAATTCCTTATGAAAGGGGATTCCCCTTCCAAACAATACCCTCTCCTCCTCCCTCTCCCCTCCTCTCCGTCTTCCATACGCCAACAAGAGTCTTCAATAAAGGTAAAAGTGATGTTAAATGTTCATTTATCCATTTCATTAATCATTTATATTTACAGTGGTACCTCGACTTACGTTGTTATCACCTTACGTTATATTCGATATCCGTTACTTATAACGTAAGAAATTTGTATGCGACATCCGTTGTTTGATTCGTCTTACGCCTTTCGTACCGGACCTGTTCGCTTGGAGCCCAGCTGAGCGCGCACTCCAGGGAGCGTCAGTGTGCTATTGTTTACAAGCGAGAGCGACCACCCACCCACACCCACGCATTCATACCAGTATATTGTCATTATTCCACTGTTTTTAGTGCTTGCAACTGCTAAATAAGCTACCATGGGTCCAAGGAAAGATCCTAGTGCTAAGCCTGTGGCAAAGAGGAACAGAAATATATTTACGATAGAAATGAAGAAGGAGATAATAGAAAAATATGAAAGTGGAGTGCGTATCAGTGAGCTGGCCAGGCTGTATGGTAAACCCTATTCTACCATCTCTACCATTGTGGATAAGAAATATTTAAGTAAAATCAAGGAAGCTGTTGTTGCAAAAGGTGCATCTGTGATCACAAAACACAGACCACAAGTGCTGGAAAATGTGGAAAGGTTGTTGTTGGTGTGGATCAACGAGAAACAGTTAGCAGGAGATACTGTTTCGGAGGGAATAATATGTGAAAAAGCAAGGCAGTTGCATGATGATCTCCTTAAGAAAATGCCTGCAACGAGTGAAGTGCCAAATGGAGTGATGTGCAAGCATTTATGGATGAATATCACCCTAACCATGCTGTTGCAGGCCGTGCTGGCAACCTGTACAATGACACAGTGGTGTGTCATTTCAGGGATGTGTTAAAGAATCGCCAGACACAGAGCTCCCTGGACAAATTTGTTGTTAGAAAGAGGTCTAGTGACTCTCAAGCTGGTCCTAGTGGCATTCAAAGAAAAAGGGAAGTAACCCCAGAAAAGAACTTACCACCTGCAGTGTTAATGGAAGGGGATTCCCCTTCCAAACACTAGCATACTACTCCACCTTCTCCCCTCCTCCCGTCCTCCACACATCAACAACTCTTCAATAAATGTAAGTGACATGTTATTGTACAATATGTGCATGTGTATTTATGTATTCTTTATTCAATTATTTATTATTTAATGTCCAAAAGTTCTAAAAAATATTTTATTTAACTACTTTTGGAAGTCTTGGACGGATTAAATTTATTTCCATTATTTCTTATGGGGAAAATTGATTCGTGTTACGTTTGTTTCGTCTTAAGAAATGCCCTCTCTGACGGATTAAAAACGTAAGTCGAGGTACCACTGTATTTCTTATTGTTTTCTAAATGTAAAACTATAGTTATTCTCCATAAAATGTATTTTTTGTTAATATTTTTGGGTGTCTGGAGCAGACTAATTGTATTTACATTATTTCTTATGGGAAATATTGCTTCAGTTTTCACACGATTCTGTTTTTGTCAGACTTTTTAGAATGGATTAATTACAAAAACCGAGGTTCCACTGTATTCCAATTACAAAATAGGGTCCAGAATACACAATGCAGGCATTCCTGGCACTAAAATAACATTTCCTCTGTTTATTAGTTACGTTTTCAGGCTTTACAAATGAATTTCATTTTTACATTTTTATTCGCATAATGAATTTTTATTCACGCCAAAAAATTGAACATTTCCGCTAATTTGAGCTCAGTTTCAAGCCATTTTCAGTACTAAAACCAATCAAAATCATCTCTATTTCTGTAATATATCTTTCATTCTATCAAATGAGACCAAGAAATCGTGAATACAACTGTGAGAAACATGCAAAAAAACAACACAAATTAGCTGTTTTAATCCAAAAATACGGTCACAGATTTTTTTTTTTTTATTATGCACTGTATGCTGCAGTATTTGTTTTATGCAGTGCACACTTACCACATAGATGTATTCTCTCATATCTATGCCCAAATTTACCACTTAATGCTCATCTAAGTGAGCTGAACTCAAGCCGTAGTTCAACGGCTTGAGCTCAGGCTTCAGAGTCATAGAACTACGTGGCAGACCCTCAAAGGGTTAAAACAGTGGAACCTCTACGAGTTTAATCTGATCCGTGACCTTGCTTGTATCCCAATTTTCTCGTATTTTGAGTCAATTTTCTTAATTTAAATTAAGTGAAATGCAATTATGTAATCATTTCCAGCTTTCAGGAGGCACGACAAGATACTTCAATATTTCGCTAATATCAACTCTACGGCTTATTTATTAGATAACTTGTGATTTATCTATCACAAGTCATCTAATATAACATAATAAACAATATAAATAACATAGAAACCTGATATATACTCTAGAATGAATAAAATGTGTCATTATGTAGTTGTGGTTGCAGGGGTCGAGTCACAGCTCCTGGCTCCGCCTCTTCACTAGTCGCTATTAGATCACTCTTCCTGCTCCATGAGTTTTATCATATCTCTTCTTAAAGCTATACAGTGGACCCCCGGTTTTCTTCGGTAATCAATCCCAGAGGGTCCGTCGACCACCGGTTTGGTCGAACTCCGATTCTATTTTCCCCATAAGAAATAATGGAAATAAAATTAATCCGTTCCTGACATCCAAAAGTATTAAAATAAAATATTTTTTTAGAACTTTTTGACCTTAAATTATACACATTTTTATGAAAAATTAAGAAATAATAGTACAATAACATATCACTTACATTTATTGAAGAGTTGTTGATGTGTGCAACACGGGAGGGGAGAAGAGGGAGTAGTATGCTAGTGTTTGGAAGAGGAATCCCCTTCCATTAACACTGCAGGTGGCAAGTTCTTTTCTGGGGTTACTGGCCTTTTTCTTTGAATGCTACACTCCTTGCATGAATGCTACACTCCCTGCATGAATGCTACACTCCCTGCATCCCTGCTACGCTCCCTGCTACGCTCCCTGCTACGCTCCTGCTCGCTCCTGCTACGCTCCTGCTACGCTCCTGCTCGCTCCTGCTACGCTCCCTGCTACGCTCCTGCTACGCTCCTGCTACGCTCCCTGCTACGCTCCCTGCTACGCTCCCTGCTACGCTCCCTGCTACGCTCCCTGCTACGCTCCCTGCTACGCTCCCTGCTACGCTCCTGCTACGCTCCCTGCTACGCTCCTGCTCGCTCTCTGCATCCCTGCTACGCTCCCTGCATCCCTGCTACGCTCCTGCTACGCTCCCTGCTACGCTCCCTGCATCCCTGCTACGCTCCCTGCATCCTGCTACGCCCCCTGCATCCCTGCTACGCTCCCTGCATCCCTGCTACGCTCCCTGCATCCCTGCTACGCTCCCTGCATCCCTGCTACGCTCCCTGCATCCCTGCTACGCTCCCTGCATCCCTGCTACGCTCCCTGCATAAATGCTACGCTCCCTGCATAAATGCTACGCTCCCTGCATAAATGCTACGCTCCCTGCATAAATGCTACGCTCCCTGCATAAATGCTACGCTCCCTGCATAAATGCTACACTCCCTGCATAAATGCTACACTCCCTGCAAAAATGCTACACTCCCTGCAAAAATGCTACACTCCCTGCAAAAATGCTACACTCCCTGCATGCATGCTACACTCCCTGCATAAATGCTACACTCCCTGCATAAATGCTACACTCCCTGCATAAATGCTACACTCCCTGCATAAATGCTACACTCCCTGCATAAATGCTACACTCCCTGCATAAATGCTACACTCCCTGCATAAATGCTACACTCCCTGCATAAATGCTACACTCCCTGCATAAATGCTACACTCCCTGCATGAATGCTTCACTCCCGGCACATTCTTTACCACAGGCTTGGCACTAGGAGCTTTCTTGGGGCCCATGGTGGCTTATTTAGCAGTTGTAAGCACTAAAAACACTGGAATAATGACAATATATATATGGTACGAATGCGTGGGTATTGGTAGCTCGCTTGTAAACAGTAACACACTGGGCGCCCAGCTGGGCCACGGCCCCACGCGAACGCGTCCGGGATGGATAGCCAACTCGCCCAACTCCGAGTGGCCGCCTAATACCGAGCTAAAAATATTGTAAAAAAAAAAAAAACCCGATTTGGCCAAGCTCCGACGCCGTCGAGCACCGGGGGTTCAGTATATGGATTCTGCCTCCACTACATCACTTCCCAGACTATTCCACTTCCTGACAACTCTGTGAATGAAGAAATACTTCCTAACATCCCTGTGATTCATTCGAGTCTTCAACTTCCAACTGTGACCCCTTGTTGCTGTGTCCCATCTCTGGAACATCCTGTCTCTGTCCACCTTGTAAATTCCTCTCAGTATTTTATGTTGTTATCATATTCCACCTATCTCTCCTATCCTCCAGTGTTGTCAGGTTGATTTCCCTTAACCTTTCCTCGTAGGACATACCCCTTAGCTCCAGGACTAGTCTTGTTGCAAACCTTTGCACTTTCTCTAGTTTCCTTATGTGCTTGGCTAGGTGTGGGTTCCAAACCAGTGCTGCATACTCCAATATGGGCCTAATGTACACAGTGTACAGGGTCCTGAACAGTTCCTTATTAAGATATTGGAATGCTGTTCTTAGGTTTGCTAGGAGCCCATATGCTGCAGCAGTTATTTAGTTGATGTGCGCCTCAGGAGATGTGCCCGGTGTTATATTCACCCCAAGATCCTTTTCCTTGAGTGAGGTTTGTAGTCTCTGGCCACTTAGACTGTACTCCATCTGCAGTTTTTTTTTGCCCTTCCCCAATCTTCATGACTTTGCACTTGGTGGAGTTGAACTTCAGGAGACAGTTGCTGGACCAGGCCTGCAGCCTGTCCAGATCCCTTTATAGTTCTGCCTGGTCCTCGTCCAATTGAATTCTTCGTCAACTTCACATCATCTGCAAACAGGGACACTTCGGAGTCTATTCCTTCGTCATGTCATTCACAAATACACCAGAAACAACACCGGTCCTTGGACTGACCCCTGTGGAACCCCACTTGTTACAGGCGCTCACACTGACACCTCGCCACGTACCATGACTTGCTGTTGTCTTCCTGAGAGGTATTTCCTGATCCATTGCATTGCCTTTCCTGTTATCCCTGCCTTGTCCTCCAGCTATTGCACCAATCTCTTGTGTGGAACTGTGTCAAATGCCTTCTTACAGTCCAAGAAAATGCAATCTACTCACCCCTCTCTCTCTTGTATTACAAATTATATTACGAAAAATAATCCAGATTGTTGAGAGTCAATATCAGAGATTGTTAATTTTATCATTCAGATAAACCAACTTAATCTCAAAAATGTTTGTATAGTTATAAGTTCATTTTAGATTGCCCAAAATGTTGTGCATACTCAGGGGCTTTATATAAAGTATGCTAAAAATATCAACTATTCATATAATGATTATATTATGTAACTTTATAGAAATAAAGATTATGATTATCATTAAACTAAACTAGTCATTAAACTGAAAAAGTTCAATTAAACTAAACTTGTGCATCTCCTACCATTACTTTAATTAGTGACTTCAGCTGTATCCTTAGTGTGATTTACATCAGTATTCTACTAAAGTACATTTCTCCATTTACTTATTAACCTCGCTTGTTATTCTAACCCTTCTATGGGGAAGCAGAAAATTTACACAGTTCAATTATAAAAATAGTTTTTAGACTTTTCACAACAACCTGGCATTACAGCTTCAGTAACTATCATCCATTAATAATCTTGGTACAGGATATATGATTTATTTGGAAACCTACATATCAGAAGTTACAATATACAGGTATAGGAAAATTCTAAATAATATATAAGCTAAGGCAAACAAATTTTTCAAGCACATTCCTTCCATCCACACTCTTATTTCTATTTGTAAGGTTGTTGCTTCCCCATTTCTAGCTCAAGTAAACATTTAAAATAGTTTCCAAGAGGTAGCAACACACCTCTTCCTCCAGTTAAAATGCAATCACTCGGGATATGTTTAGTGGAAATGTTTTGGGTCTGGGACCATGGTCACTCCAAGTGACCAAGTAGTGACTTGGTATCCCCAAGTCCCTTTTTTGAAGTGACCAAGGTCCCAGGACCAAAACATTTCCACTAAACATGTTCTAAGTCATTGTATTTTAACTTTTCCACTAATTGATGTTGTCCCGTACCTTTGTATCTACGTACCATGAACAAATGACCATACCTATAAACCAAGGATGATAATGAACATACTCTACCAAAAGAATGAAGTACTAGTGTTTATGTTAATTATGATAAAACAATGGCAAGAGTTACAAGAAATACAGGAAATTTTTAATTATCAATGGATTAAATACTGAAGATGGGATACAACGAGTTTAACAATACTCCTGTTGCTACATGTACTTAATTCTATACACTGTATGAACTGACTGAAGGAAACTTCAAAATAATTTATAACAATGCCAGTGTAATACATTGTTTAATGAGAGAATTCTTTAGTGTTAAGAAAAATTGCTCAGTTCTAAAGAAAATTAAAAAAATATTTTGGCAATGAAAACATGGACAACAGAAAATAATCTTTAGATACTTTTCTTTAAATATTCTTATATAAATACACGCATGCCTTCTAATATACACATTGCCAAATTTGGTAAGCATCACAATAATTCTTTAAAACTTACATTTCCAACCACTCAGGTTAAAATCTACCAAAATACTACAATGGGGAGACAAAAGAAAAAAGCACTCACCTGTTTTGCATTTGTGTCTAATAATTTTACTATGGATTGCTTGCTATAGAAATTCATCAGTGTATCAAGATCACAATTCTTAAAGAGATCAGCCATCTGCATGCACACAGTGAGCGCCATGTTAATGATGCGAAGTCTTCTTTGTCCGCTACAAGATGTATAAAGGAGAGCAGCTTGTATGTACACACCATCCTCTTCTGTCAGCTTATCATCGTGTTTTACTTCTATAGCTATTGCCTTACTGGAGTCTATACTTGCTAGTTCTACATCAGTTGTATTGGACATGAAGAAATGACCATAGAACTCCACAGGTCTGACACCTTGTGAAGTCCTTATTCGCATTACAGCATCAAAGGCTATGTTACGCCCAATGTTAAGTTTGAGGTCATTTAAAAACCTTGGGCCATCTTTGTTAGACTGGAAGAAAGTATACTTATAGCACTGGCCTCCTGTCAGCCTTGCCACTTGTCCAATAGTGGCCAAATCAACATAACTATCATTAAAAATATACAAATCTACAGAACAGCCAGCTGCTACGAGGTCTTGTCCAAGGTTGTTGTAATAAGTAGTTTGTGGACTTAACACAGTTTTCTCTTTTTCAGTTCCAAGTAGTTTTCTATCTTCTCGCATCTTTAAACTACTAGCTCCACTGCCTACCGGTAAAGATGAATGAAATACAAACAATTTTCCTACTCTGCCAGAAGCCCTGAGGGCTTCCATTCCTGCACGAATTGCACCGGCAAATGCACCGGAGGTTTCTCGAGTGTCTTTAAAGTTTTCAGGAATGCATTCCATAAGTTTGTCAATATTGTCAGCAGCATCCTTAGCATCACAAAGAACACCTCCAGGCACAGGAACAAACAAGTCGTCACGATCACACACTACACACATTTCTGGAGACTGACCGTCGAGTTTGTAGAAGTGGACGTTTGATTCATAGGTAATGAAGCCCACTTTCATGGTAGATTCACTACTGAGGGTGCCATTAATACAATCCCGGGGAAGGTTCTTCAAAATATCTTTCATACTCTGGCACAAGAGGGGTATGACACCTCTCTGTATCATCAGCTGATTTATTTCCAAAACAAATATAAATGCTGGTTCCTTGGGAAGCAGTTTATCCTGAAAAAAAAAAAAAGTTTACAGTATTGTAAGGAAGAAATCATAATAAAATGCATTACTGCAAATAAAAAAAATACCACAGCAAAAACAATAAACAGGAAAACCTCAGCACTTTAATGTGCTTACACACACTTTCAGAGGAAGACGGGTGTAAGCACTTGGAAACACACTGGTTTTACTGTGCATTTTTTCACTGATATTTTTTATAGAGTATTATACATAAACCATAAATATGAAAAGGAAAGTCAATCTTATGACTGCATCAATGTTTCAATCATCAATCTGAAAATGACAAAAAAATGGCACATCTTTTAAATTCTCTGTGGCCGTATCTGTACCAGATGAGGTCTTAGGTAAGTGTGATCAATGAGTAACCTTTACAGTATAAGAAATCTCCCGTATGAAGATAGACTTAGAGTGTTGAATCTCCACTCTCTGGAGAGACGTAGAATGAGGGGAGATATCATCGAGGTGTACAAGTGGATGATGGGCATAAACAAAGGAGGTACTAGTCCTTGGTAATCCCCCATCCCTCATTATGATGCTATGTTTTGATGGATATCAGCATTTTCCAAATCTCGCTACCATTCTCACAACAATTCTAGGTCAAACGGTTGTCGACTTAGATTTTCTTCAAATATAACCTGGAAATTTAATAACCCAGGATAATCCAAGAAAGCCTATGAGTGGCTTATTTCTGACGACGCACTTAGTAAGCTCTCCTAGGATGTGATATACAAGAACCAATTTATGACTATAAATCTATTTACTGTTAGGTCTATTTAAAAAACACTGGCAGTAATATACTTGTGTAGTATATGCATGTAGTACCAGCTATATTATAATTATGATCCCTTCGCAAGATAGGATCATGAGTCCGCGCATGTGAGCGCAGAGCCAGAGGCATCTCCCTCATTCCTAGAACCGATATACGTAGTACTGACAGGTAGGCTGGCATTGTTCCCCTCGCAGACTCATATATAGTTACCACCCACAAGTGTGTTTCACTACGACCGTAATTATCTCCTAGAACCCCTTCGACAGAATGTCGAAGGGGTTTATAGTTTATTTTGCACTATTTTTAAATTGGTATTTTTTTAAAGTGTTTAAAAATTGGCCAACTTGCCAACTTTTATGCATTTTATAAAGTAGTTGTAATAGTCAAATGGGTGATTTCTTCAAGAATTTGGTCGAATGGAGCAATGAAGTTGGCTTAAAATATGCAAAGTGAGCAAAATTGCTGATATATAAATTGCACCCAGACCGCTAACTTTGCACCTGTGCAATCATGCAAGTTTTCTATTAACCCTTTAACTCTGGGATAGAAAAAAATCCTGTGTGTGAGGGGGGGAAGATTCTGGAAAAAAAAATTATTTTCTTACAGATCGATAGAGCTTGTTTTTCTGAATCGAATAGGACTAAAATAAGCGAAACCTGATTAATACTGTACTTACAATTTTATGGCGTGTTAAGTTCATGAAAAAATTATCACTAATGAGCAACAGCAGCATTAAAGCGTCAGCAATGTTTACATTTTACAATTTATTGATGCTAATATATGATTGTTTTTGTTTTTTTTATTTTAAACTGCTTTTAATGTTTAACATATACAACCTCTCCTCACTTACTGACATACTCATTTACAGACAACTCGGAGTTATGATGGGCTCTCGGATGAATTGGTATTGTTTGTCGTACAAGAACTTGGGTCATGGAAGTGGGCAACGCAGCGTCTCAGCGTCAAGCATCTCAATCTCCTTCCTACAGCCACTCGGTACAATAGCTTTCACAGTCTACATATATTTGTACAAATTTGTACTTTATTGTGCACCCCATAGTACAAGATAGAGTTAGAAGTTCAGCAGCACTTGGAAGAGGAAAATGGAAGAAGTACAAAAGAAGTTCACAGTAAAGGGGTTAGCTGGTGTGTTCGTCTGTGTTTACATTCTCTGTACAGTGGACCCTCGAAAATCGAACATAATCCATTCCAGGAGCTTGTTCTTAACTCGAAATGTTCGAAAATCGAATCAATATTTCCCATAAGAAATAATGGAAATACAATTAATCCGTTCCTGCTGTCAGGAGGCATGCCAAAATAGTACTTCACTATGACACTACAGTCAACCCCCAGTGTTCGTTAGCGTCGGAGTTCGTTAAAATCGGTGTTGGTTAAGTTTTTTCATGAAAATTTTGGCTCGGTGTTAACGAATCTGCTTGGAGTTAATGATTCGTCCTGGACGCATACGCGTGGCCTGAGCGGGCCCAGGCACTCCATTCAGCGTCAGAGTGCTATTGTTTACCAGCGAGTGACCGCCACCCACGCATTCATACCATACATTTTGTCATTATTCCAGTTTTTAGTGCTTGCAACTGCTAAATAAGCCACCATGGCCCCCAAGAAAGCTCCTAGTGCCAGCCCTGTGGTAAAGAGGTAGCAGGATGCAGGAGTGAGCATCGTGGGGGGATGGAGTGTAGCATTCATGAGGAGTGTAGCAGGCATGCAGGGAGTGCAGGCAGCAGGCATGCAGGAGGTAGAGCATGAGGAGGTAGCAGGCATGCAGGGAGGTAGCAGGCATGCAGGAGCGTAGCAGGCATGCAGGGAGCGTAGCAGGCATGCAGGGAGCGTAGCAGGCATGCAGGGAGCGCAGGCATGCAGGAGCAGAGGCATGCAGGGAGCGTAGCAGGCATGGGGGAGCAGGAGCAGGAGGTAGCAGGCATGCAGGGAGCGTAGCAGGCATGCAGGGAGCGTAGCAGGCATGCAGGGAGCGTAGCAGGCATGCAGGGAGCGTAGCAGGCATGCAGGGAGCGTAGCAGGCATGCAGGGAGCGTAGCAGGCATGCAGGGAGCGAGCAGGCATGCAGGAGCGTAGCAGGCATGCAGGGTAGTGCAGTAGCAGGAAGGCAAGGACTTGTTTACCTGATGTCTTTATAGAAGGGATTTCCTTCCAAAAATGAAAAACTTCCATCCTCTCCCTCCTCCCGTCTTCCACACATCAACAACTCTTCAATAAATGTAAGTGACATGTTATTGTACTATTATTTCTTTATTTCTCATTGTTTTGTGTGTAATTTAATGTCTATGTTGTAAAAAAATATTTTATTTTAATACTTTTGGGTGTCTGGAACGGATTAATTTTATATTTATTATTTTTATTAACACATCAGCCGATTCCCACCAAGGCAAGGTGGCCCGAAAAAGAAAAACTTTCATCATCATTCACTCCATCACTGTCTTACCAGAGGGTGCTTTACACTACAGTTATAAAACTGCAACATTAACACCCTCCTTCAGAGTGCCGGCACTGTACTTCCCATCTTCAGAACTCAAGTCCGGCCTGCCGGTTTCCCTGAATCCCTTCATAAATGTTACTTTGCTCACACTCCAACAGCACGTCAAGTATTAAAAACCATTTGTCTCCATTCACTCCTATCAAATACGCTCACACATGCTTGCTGGAAGTCCAAGCCCTCGCACACAAAACTTCCTTTACCCTCCCTCCAACCTTTCCTAGGCCGACCCCTACCCCGCCTTCCCTCCACTACAGATTTATACACTCTCGAAGTCACTCTGTCTCGTTCCATTCTCTCTACATGTCCAAACCACCTCAACAACCCTCCTCAGCTCTCTGGATAATAGTTTTGGTAATCCCGCACCTCCTCCTAATTTCCAAACTCTGAATTCTCTGCATTATATTCACACCACACTTGACCTCAGACACGACATCTCCACTGCCTCCAGCCTTCTCCTCATTGCAACATTCATCACCCATGCTTCACACCCATATAAGTGTTGGTATAACTATACTCTCATACATTCCCTTTTACTTCCATGGACAAAGTTCTTTATCTACACAGACTCCAAGTGCTCCACTCACCCTTTTCCCTCATCAATTCTATGATTCACCTCATCCTTCATAGACCCATCTGCTGACATGTCCACTCTCAAATATCTGAATACATTCACCTCCTCCATACTCTCTCCCTCCAATCTGATATCCAATCTTTCGTCACCTATTCTTTTTGTTATCCATCACCTTACTCTTTCCTATATTCACTTTCAATTTTCTTCTTTTACACACCCTTCCAAATTCATCCACCAACCTCTGCAACTTCTCTTCAGAATCTCCCAAAAGCTCAGTGTCATCAGCAAAAAGCAACTGTGACAACTCCCACTTTGTATTTGCTTCTTTATCTTTTAGCCCCACACCTCTTGCCAAGACCCTCGCATTCACTTCTCTTACAACCCCATCTATAAATATATTGAACAACCACGGTGACATCACACATCCTTGTCTAAGGCCCACTTTTACTGGGAAATAGTCCCCTTCCCTCCTACACACTCTAACCTGAGCCTCACTATCCTCATAAAAACTTTTCACTGCTTTCAGTAACCTACCTCCTATTCCATACACCTGCAACATCTGCCACATTGCCCCCCTATCCACCCTATCATACGCCTTTTCCAAATCCATAAATGCCACAAAAACATCTTTACCCTTATCCAAATACTGTTCACGTATGTTTCACTGTAAACACTTGGTCTACACACCCCCTACCTTTCCTAAAGCCCCCTTGTTCATCTGCTATCCTGCTTTCTGTCTTACTCTTATTTCTTTCAATAATAACTCTACCATACACTTTACCAGGTACACTCAACAGACTTATTCCCCTATAATTTTTGCACTCTCTTTTGTCCCCTTTGCCTTTATACAAAGGAACAATACACAATCTCTGCCAATCCCTAGGTACCTTACCCTCTTCCATACATTTATTAAATAATAGCACCAACCACTCCAAAACTATATCCCCACCTGCTTTTAACATTTCTATCTTTATCCCATCAATCCCAGCTGCCTTACCCCCTTTCATTCTACCCACTGCCTCACGAACTTCCCCTACACCCACAACTGGCTCTTCCACACTCCTACAAGATGTTATTCCTCCTTGCCCTACACACGAAATCACAGCTTCCCTGTCTTCAACAACATTTAACAACTCCTCAAAATATTTTCTCCATCTTCCCGATACCTCTAACTCTCCTCTCCTATTTTTAACTGTCAAATCCATTTGTTCCCTAGGCTTCCTTAACTTATTAATCTCATTCCAAAACTTTTTCTTATTTTCAACAAAATTTGCTGATAACATCTCACCCACTCTCTCATTTGCTCTCTTTTTACATTGCTTCACCACTCTCTTAACCTCTCTTTCTCTCCATATACTCTTCCCTCTTTGCATCACTTCTACTTTGTAAAAACCTCTCATATGCTAACTTTTTCTCCCTTACTACTCTTTACATCATCATTCCACCAATCGCTCCTCTTCCCTCTCGCACCCACTTAATTTTATTTCCATTATTATTTATGGGGAAAATAGATTCGGAGTTCGTTATATTCAGTGTTCATTAAGCCCTCTGGAACCGATTAATCACGAGAACCGGGGGCTCACTGTATTATCAACTCGACAGCTTATTTATCTATCACAATTCATCTAATATGACATAATAAACAATATAAATAACATAAAAACCTGATATGTATACACTCTAGAATGAATAAAATATGCATGTCATTATGAATGTGGTGGCAAGGGAGGACAGTGGTGGGGGGCATTCTTGGTCCAGCTATGAAAACATCTTCCCATTCTTTCCTCCTTCAGACGTGTTAGTACAGTGGACCCCCGGTGTTCCTCCTGCTCGAAACTCGCCCTTTTATGTAAGTGTATTTTTTTAAATGCTTTTATAAGTGTATTTTTAAGGGTCTAAAAGGACTAGTCTACTTTACATTATTCCTTATGGGAATAAATTCATTTGGTAATGGCACTTGAACAGCATTCTGGAACGAAAAAAACACGAAAACAGGGGGTCCACTGTATAAGAGAAAACGGAGTTTGTAATGCTAACTGCATTAGATCACTTCTTTCCAGTCGGCTTCATGGAGTGAACAGAATTCATTCCTGTCCAGGCTGGTAACAGTACCAACAACTGGTTTGTTTACAAAACTCCCGAACCTTCTACACTCATTCTCTCTTGTTTATTCATTTAATCTTGTTTACTCACCTCTCACTCTACATTAACCCTTTCAGGGTCCAAGGTCATTTTTGGAAGGGGTGTGCCAGTGTCCAAGAATTTAAAAAAAAAAAATCTTATTTTTCTTATGAAATGGTAGAGAATCTTTTTCTGAAGGTAATAAAACAAAAAGTACGAAATTTGATTGAAAACTGACGAAATTATGCGCTCGCGAATTTTTGTGTGTCAGCGGCATTTACGCATTGGCGATTTTGCCGACTTTGACTCCCATTTTAGGCCAATTACATTATTCCAGTCGCCCAAATTCTTAGCTATTTCACTAGTATTACTTCTATTCTATCGATTGAGCACAAGAAATCGCCCAGTCAACTGTTTCAACTCCAAAATAAAGTGATTGGAAATTGGTAATTTAGCCAATTTAACTCAAAAGTTCAAAATATTCCAATTTCAAAATAGGGTGCAGAATAAAAAATGCAGGCATTCCTGGCACTAGACTAACATTTCCTCTGTTCATTAGTTATGTTTTCAGTCTTTACAAATGAATTCCATTTTTATTTTTTATTCACAATGAATTTTTATTCAAACCAAAAAATGGAAGATTTACTGTAATGCAATATTATAATAATTGTACAAATAATATCACCACATTTGTGAACGTATATTAGACCCACCAGCTGGTGCATATTAGACGATGTGAGGTCATTTGTTTACTCTTGAACATCGGCAAAAATTTAACATTTCCGCTACTTTGAGCTCGGTTTCAAGCCATTTCCATTACTAAAACCAATCAAAATCATCTCTATATCTGTAATATATCTTCCATCCTATCAAATGAGACCATGAAATCGCAAATATAACTATAAAAAGTATACGAAAAAACACTGCAAAGTCGCTGTTTTAATCGAAAATTACAGTTTCAGTTTTGTTCTCTCATTATGCACTGTGTGCTGCAAGATTTGTTTTATGTGGTGCACACTTACCACATAGATGTATTCTCTAATATCTAGGCCCAAATTTACTGCTCAAAGCTTATCTGAGTGAGCTGAGCTCATGACGTAGAACTACGGTTTGGACCCAGAACTCAAAGCCGTAGAACTACGGCACGGACCCTGAAAGGGTTAAGACTGCCTCTCATCACCACTGCCTCTCACCACCACTGCCTCTCACCACCACTGCCTCAACCAATGAACAAGCTCCAAACACAATTAATTGTGAAATGTTTGGAAGAGCAAGCAGGGTAATGTTCACTGGAGGATAAACAAAGCTAGACTGACTCACGATGCCTGGGCAGACAGATCTGGTACGCACTTGTTCGATTAGCAGAATGTGTTCGATTACCGAAATCAAATTTGTTTTTCTATTTCCGATTTGTTTGATTACTGAGCTGTTCGATTTCTGAGGGTCCACTGTATCTCGTAGCATCTTAAGAAATGATTAAACTCAGTGAACAAGGTATGTCGATGGTAATAATAATAATAATAATAATAATAACAACAATCACTCTGAAGTGCTTTAAATGTCCACTACCAAACCTATACAAAATACATATGACATTTAACCCTTTCAGGGTTCAGAGGCCAATTCTCAGAGTGACAGCCAGGGTCAAAGAATTTTGGAGAGAAAAAAAAAAAAAAAACTTACAAAATTAAAGATATTTTTCTATAGGTAATAAAACAAAACAAAATTTCCCATCAGTACTTTCCAAGATATAGAGGTGTGAAGTTGACCCTCAATGACCAGGTGGCGGCAACATCGGCGACTTCCGAAAAGTTGCATTTTTTTTATTTTACTTTGTTCCTTTTTTCTTTTCTTCTCTAATTGTTTTTTCAAGTAACGTTTGTGGCCTGTGAGACCAATATAATGCATAATACAGTGGAACCCTGTCTAAATCCGAAACGTACAAAAACCAAAGTACAGTGGACCACCGACTTTCGAACATTCTTCATTCCAGAATGCTGTTCAAGTGGTTACCAAACGAATTTATTCCCATAAGGAATGATGTAAATTAGATTAGTCTGTTTCAGACCCCCAAAAATACACTTATTAATGCTCTTACAATAATAAACTTACATAAAAGGGCGAGTTTGGAGTGTTCAAATAGCGAGGGTCCACTGTAATATTTCCCATAAGAAATACAGTCAACCCTTGGTTTTCGTTTGTCTCCGTTTTCGCCGATTTTGGATTTCGTTCACTTTTTTCGTGGAAAAAATGCCTCAGTTTTCGTTGATGGTATGGAACCGGTCCACCAGTGCCCCGCACATACAAAGGCCGTAGACCGCCACCCACGCACATTGTCACACAGTCTAGCATTGTATATGCTTGAGTGAACATCACCCCAGGAGTTCATACAAAACATTTATTAACAATTCATTGTTTTTGGCCCCTGATTATTGTGTGTGACTACTAAATAAGCTACTATGGGCCCAAAGAAAGCTCCTAGTGGCAGTCCTTTGGTAAAGAAAGTGAGAAACACGATGGAGTTTAAGAGTGTAGCATGCATGCAGAGAGTGTAGCATGTATGCAGGGAGTGTAGCATGCATGCATGGAGTGTAGCATGTATGCAGGGAGTGTAGCATACATGCAGGGAGTGTAGCATACATGCAAGGAGTGTAGCATACATGCAGGGAGTGTAGCATGTATATAGGGAGTGTAGCATGCATGCAGGGAGTGTAGCATGCATGCAGGGAGTGTAGCAGGTATGCAGGGAGTGTAGCAGGTATGCAGGGAGTGTAACAGGTATGCAGGGAGTGTAGCAGGCAGGGAGGGAGTGTAGTAGGCAGGGAGGGAGTGTAGTAGGCAGGGAGGGAGTGTAGCAGGCATGCAGGGAAGTGACCCCAGATAAGGACTTGGTACCTAAATTCCTTATGGAAGGGGATTCCCCTTCCAAACAATAGCCTCTCTTCCCTCTCCCCTCCTCCCTCTTCCATCCAGCAACATCAGTCTTCAATAAAGTTAAGTGCCACATTGAGTTCATTCATTTGTGCATGTAAATCTATCTTTAAGGCCCAAATTTTTTTTTTCCAAACTTCTGGGTTTCTGGAACAGATTAATTGAATTTCCATTATTTCTTATGGGGAATATGGTTTTGGTTTTCGTCGATTTTGGTTTTAGTTGATCCCTCTGGAATGGATTAAACACGAAAACCAAGGGATGACTAATGTAAATACAGTGGACCCTCGGTTTTCGTTCACCTCCAAACTCGAACAATTATGTAAGTGTATTTTCGTAAGTGCTTTTGTAAGTGTATTTTTGGGGGTCTGAAATGAATAATCTAATTTACATTTGTCCTTAAGGCAACAAATTCGTTCGATAACGGCACTCAAACAGCATTCTGGAAAGAATCTTCAACGAAAACCGAGGGTCCACTGTACAATTAATCCGTTCCAGACACCCAAAAATATTAACAAAAAATACATTTTTTTAAACAATAACTATAGTTTTACATACAGAAAACAATGAGAAATAAATATAAAGCACTAATGAAATGGATAAATGAACATTTAAATCACTATTACATACATTTATTGAAGACTCTTGTTGGCGTATGGAAGAAGGCGAGGAGGGGAGAGAGAGGAGAGCTTATTGTTTGGAAGGGGAATCCCCCTCCATAAGGACTTCAGTTATCAAAACCCTATCCTGTGTTACTTCCCTTCTTTGTCTTTTATTGACACTGGACCCCTGTCGCACTAAAAATATGTCCAGAGAGCTCTGTTTCTGGCATCTCTAAGATTTGCCTAAAATGGGACAAGGTATTGTCACTGAACATGTTGCAGATACGGCTTGTATCAGCTTCGTCAGGGTGATATTTTTTCCACAAAAGTTTGCACCTCATTCCACTTTGCACAAATGTTCTTAATCACTGAAGAAGGCACCTTCTCCCCTCTTTCTTCCTCCTCCTCTGAAGCAATTTCCTCAGCTGTGGTCTGTTGCTGTTCCAGATATTTGATTGTTTGTGATATGTTTCGTTAGCATATTTACCCCCTTTTGCAACTTTAGCTTCCTTGATTTCTATTTTCTTTGCCAGGATGGAACAGATTGTTGATTTCGACTTCCCATACATCCAGGCAAGCTCGGCTAAACGTACGCCATTTTCATACTTTTCTACAATCTCTTTCTTGAATTCTATCAAGTCTCTCACCTTCTTTACCAAAGGGCTGGCACTAGGAACTTTCTTTGGGCCCATGGTGGCTTATTTCACAGTCGCACTCAATAGTTAAGCACAAAAAACAATGGATTATTAAGAAATGTTTCGGATGAGCCCTCGAAGTAATACTCACTCGACCAGTGACAAGAGCCAGACAGACACGTACACATGAGTGGCAGCATCCCAGGTGGGCAGATGCATCTGATACGTACAATTTCCGGGTGGAGGTACGAAATCTGGACCAAAATTTTGCCCAAAAAAATGGTCTAAATCCAAAATGTACGATATTTGTGCGTACTAAATACGAAGTTCCACTGTAGTATTCAACACAATAACTGCACTGTTGCAGGTTATGCCCGAAATATTATATATTTGAGTATATTCCAGTGGGATATTTCTCTATTTTTATTATGAATATTAGCATTATTATATGTATGGTAATGCTAATATTTTATTATATTATATTGCACTTGTTAGTCCATTTTACTGTAATTTACATGTAGTGGGAAACCACTAGTTGGACTGCCGGTTACTTGTTCAGGTACTGGTCAGTCTCCCTCAGTCACGTGACCTACATGACGTTGGTTTACCAAACAATGACACTCATCAGTAGGTTCACGCACCCTCTCCCAACAGGGAGTAGGTTCACGAACCCTCTCCCAACAGGGAGTAGGTTAAATAACAAAAAAAGGCACAATACCGTGACTGGAACAATACACACACAACCCACCAGCCGCCAGCTTCATTGCAGTGCTCCTTTCCTAGAATATGACTGACTCCACTACTACTACTTCCACTACCACTACTATTTCCACTATTACCCCTCCACCACTTTCTTGTGCCCTCCCCTGTCTGCCTGCCTATATATAACCCCTTCCACCTGTCCTTTGTTAGTGTGACTTTGTAAATGGTCCAAGTCAGACCGAAACATCGTCGTAAGCTCCTCTTTTCTATGTGCGGGTTGTGTGTGTAGGGAGTAGGTTCACGCACCCTCTCCCAACGGGGAGTAGGTTCACGCACCCTCTCCCAACGGGGAGTAGGTTCACGCACCCTCTCCCAACGGGAGTAGGTTCACGCACCCTCTCCCAACGGGAGTAGGTTCACGCACCCTCTCCCAACGGGAGTAGGTTCACGCACCCTCTCCCAACGGGAGTAGGTTCACGCACCCTCTCCCAACGGGAGTAGGTTCACGCACCCTCTCCCAACGGGGAGTAGGTTCACGCACCCTCTCCCAACGGGGAGTAGGTTCACGCACCCTCTCCCAACGGGGAGTAGGTTCACGCACCCTCTCCCAACGGGAGTAGGTTCACGCACCCTCTCCCAACGGGAGTAGGTTCACGCACCCTCTCCCAACGGGAGTAGGTTCACGCACCCTCTCCCAACGGGGAGTAGGTTCACGCACCCTCTCCCAACGGGGAGTAGGTTCACGCACCCTCTCCCAACGGGGAGTAGGTTCACGCACCCTCTCCCAACGGGGAGTAGGTTCACGCACCCTCTCCCAACGGGGAGTAGGTTCACGCACCCTCTCCCAACGGGGAGTAGGTTCACGCACCCTCACCCAACGGGGAGTAGGTTCACGCACCCTCTCCCAACGGGGAGTAGGTTCACGCACCCTCTCCCAACGGGGAGTAGGTTCACGCACCCTCTCCCAACGGGAGAAGGTTCAGGCACCCTCTCCCAACGGGAGTGGTTCACGCACCCTCTCCCAACGGGGAGTTGGTTCACGCACCCTCTCCCAACGGGAGTAGGTTCACGCACCTCTCCCAACGGGGAGTAGGTTCACGCACCCTCTCCCAACGGGGAGTAGGTTCACGCACCCTCTCCCAACGGGGAGTAGGTTCATGCACCCTCTCCCAACAGGGAGTAGGTTCATGCACTCACTCCTGACAGGGAGTAGGTTTATACACTCTTTTATGAATTGATCCAGGCTCTCAGCCTTAATACAACTTCCCTACTCACGGAATATTACTTAATCTCGACTGATATCTAATATACATCTCTGTCTATTGAGACTATCAGTTGCTACATTTGTAAAGTGTAACTTTATGTTTTACACTGCAAGAGAACTTTTTAACATACTATAAGTATTTATATGTTTGTATTAAAGAGCATGAATTTTACAGAGTTGGATCAGTCTAATAATCCCCATTATAAATAAAAGGTGACATTTTTCTAAAGAACAATTAGAATAGAGCCTGATTCGACGTGTTGTTACAGAAGGGGCAAAAACAGTCTAAGAGATAAGGCCCTTATCGTAACACGCACTAATATTTTCATCATTGCTTTGTTTACAATAATTGTTTACAACAAAAAATACACAAAAATATTATATACAGCGGAACCTTTGTTTTCGTTTGCCCTTGTTTTCGTCGAATTTGGTTTTCAACGACTTTTTTCGTCAAAATATTGTCCCAGTTTTCATTCACCTTGGTTTACATCCGCCGTACCAAACGTGTGCACCTTCATGCCCACACAAAGCATCCCACGCACGCATTCCGAGTCAGTCTGGCTTTGTTTTTCATAATAATCCATTGTTTTTTGTGCTTGTTTATTGAGCGCGACTGCTAAATAAGCCACCATGGGGCCAAAGAAAGTTCAGTGCCAGCCCTTTGATAAAGAAGGCGAGAAACACTATAGAATTCTTCAGTGATTCTATGATATGAACGATACTAAAGCAGCAGGGGTCAATAAAGGCTATAACGCCAGCCAGCGATAAAGTGTAGCATTAAGAGTGTAGCAAGTAAGTTAAGCGATTAAGCGATAGAGAAAGGACGACACAAAACTAACTCCTCCAATGTTGTTGTAGTTTTATAGGTCCACTGACAACATACGCTGCCCTGCGCTATCTTCTACCACCCTAAACCTCTGCCAGCATCTCCTCCAAGGTAAGTGTGTACTATAACCACTATTTCTTTACATTCTCTCTTATGTTTTTATACAATATTTCTAATTTATAAATTACGTACAGTGGACCCCCGGATTTCGTACTGCTCCCAACTCGAACAATTATGTAAGTGTATTTTTGTAAGGGCTTTTGTGTAAGTGTATTTTTGGGGGTCTGAAATGGACTAATCTAATTTATATTCGTCCTTATGGGAACAAATTTGTTCAGTAACGGCACTCGAAAAGCCTTCCGGAAAGAATTATTGACGAAATCCGGGGGTCTACTGTACATTGTTTCAGTGTTTTCCTTATGAAACTGTGATCTAGTGCAGTTAGCCTCACAAACATTCTGTTTTCTCTTATAATAAGAGCATGGGAAGATATGCAATCAGCAGGAGAGGGAATGGCAGCTGCCACCTCCACCATTAGCCACATACGAAATGACATTTATTCATTCTAGGTATATATCATGTTTTATGTTATTAATATTGTTTATTATGTCATATTAGATGAAATGTGATAGATAAATAAGCTGTAGAGTTGATATTAGTGTCATATTGAAGTATTTTGTCCTGTCTCCAAACAAACTCTCCTCCTCTCCCCTCCTTGCTGTCTTCCATACGCCAACAAAGAGTCTTCAATAAAGGTAAAAGTGATTTAAATGTTTATTTATCCATTTCATTAGTGTTTTATATTTACATATTTCTTTGTTTTCTGTATGTAAAACTATAGTTATTCTCTATAAAATGTATTTTTTGTTAATACTTTTGGGTGTCTGAAACAGATTAATTGGATTTACATTATTTCTTATGTGAAATATTGCTTTAGTTTTTGTTGAATTTGGTTTTGTCAGACTTTCTGGAACGCATTAAAGACAAAACCAAGGTTCCATTGTATCTCAGTAAGTACTGATCCTAATTTTTTTTATCTTATAACGTGTAGAATAATGCCCTCTTCATTAAAAGAATAAA
>WNWK01006160.1:0-43732 GCA_009830355.1 Cherax destructor | reverse complement strand
CCCCCAACGGGAGAGGTTCACCCCCTCCCCAAGGGGGAGTGGTTCACGCCCCCCCCAACGGGGAGAGGTTCACGCACCCTCTCCCAAGGGAGTAGGTTCACGCCTCCTCCCAAGGGGGAGAAAATTTTCCCAAGGGGGAGTAGGTTCACGCCCCCTTCCCCCAACGGGGAGTAGGTTCACGCCCCTCCCCAACGGGAGTGGTTCACGCCCCCCCCCAACGGGGAGTAGGTTCACGCCCCCTTCCCAACGGGGAGTAGGTTCACGCACCCCCAACGGGAGAGGTTCACGCACTTCCCAACGGGAGTAGGTTCACGCCCCTTCCCCAACGGATTTGGTTCACGCCCCCTCCCCAAGGGGGAGAGGTTCACGCACCTCTCCCAACGGGGAGTAGGTTCACCCCCCCTTCCCAAGGGGATAGGTTCACGCACCTCCCCAAGGGGAGAGGTTCATGCACCTCTCCCAACAGGGAGTAGGTTCATGCCTCACTCCTGACAGGGAGTGGGTTTATCACTTTTTTTATGAATTGATCCAGGCTCTCACCCAAAACAACTTCCCTACTCACGGAATATTATTTAACCGACTGATATCTAATATACATCTCTGTCTATTGAGACTATGTTGCTAATTTGTAAAATGTAACTTTATGTTTTACACCAAGAGAACTTTTTAACATACTATAAGTATTTATATTTTGTATTAAAGAGCATGAATTTTACAGAGTTGATCAGTCAAATAATCCCCATTATAAATAAAAGGTGACATTTTTCTAAAGAACAATTAGAATAGAGCCGATTCACGTTTTTACAGAAGGGGCAAAAAAAATCTAAAGATAAGGCCCTTATCGAACACGCACAATATTTTCATCATTGCTTTGTTTACAATAATTGTTTTCAACAAAAATACACAAAAAAATTATATACAGCGGGAACCCCTTTTTTTCGTTTGCCCTTGTTTTTGTCGAATTTGGTTTTTTAAACACTTTTTCAAAATATTGTCCCAGTTTTCATTCACCTTGGTTTACATCCGCCGTACCAAACGGCACCTTCATGCCCACACAAAGCATCCCACGCACGCATTCCGAGTCAGTCTGGCTTTTGTTTTTCATAATAATCCATTGTTTTTGTGCTTGTTTATTGAGCGCGACTGCTAAATAAGCCACCATGGGGCCAAAGAAAGTTCAGTGCCAGCCCTTTGATAAAGAAGGCGAGAAACACTATAGAATTCTCAGTGATTCTATGATATGAACGATACTAAAGCAGCAGGGGTCAATAAAGGCTATAACGCCAGCCAGCGATAAAGTGTAGCATTAAGAGTGTAGCAAGTAGTTAAGCGATTAAGCGATAGAGAAAGGACGACACAAAACTAACTCCTCCAATGTTGTTGTAGTTTTATAGGTCCACTGACAACATACGCTGCCCTGCGCTATCTTCTACCACCCTAAACCTCTGCCAGCATCTCCTCCAAGGTAAGTGTGTACTATAACCACTATTTCTTTACATTCTCTCTTATGTTTTTATACAATATTTCTAATTTATAAATTACGTACAGTGGACCCCGGATTTCGTACTGCTCCCAACTCGAACAATTATGTAAGTGTATTTTTGTAAGGGCTTTTGTGTAAGTGTATTTTTGGGGTCTGAAATGGACTAATCTAATTTATATTCGTCCTTATGGGAACAAATTTGTTCAGTAACGGCACTCGAAAAGCCTTCCGGAAAGAATTATTGACGAAATCCGGGGGTCTACTGTACATTGTTTCAGTGTTTTCCTTATGAAACTGTGATCTAGTGCAGTTAGCCTCACAAACATTCTGTTTTCTCTTATAATAAGAGCATGGGAAGATATGCAATCAGCAGGAGAGGGAATGGCAGCTGCCACCACCATTAGCCACATACGAAATGACATTTTATTCATTCTAGAGTATATATCATGTTTTATGTTATTAATATTGTTTATTATGTCATATTAGATGAAATGTGATAGATAAATAAGCTGTAGAGTTGATATTAGTGTCATATTGAAGTATTTTGTCCTGTCTCCAAACAAACTCTCCTCCCTCTCCTCCTTGCTGTCTTCCATACGCCAACAAAGAGTCTTCAATAAAGGTAAAAGTGATTTAAATGTTTATTTATCCATTTCATTAGTGTTTTATATTTACATATTTCTTTTGTTTTCTGTATGTAAAACTATAGTTATTCTCTATAAAATGTATTTTTTGTTAATACTTTTGGGTGTCTGAAACAGATTAATTGGATTTACATTATTTCTTATGTGAAATATTGCTTTAGTTTTTGTTGAATTTGGTTTTGTCAGACTTTCTGGAACGATTAAAGACAAAAACCAAGGTTCCATTGTATCTCAGTAAGTACTGATCCTAATTTTTTTATCTTATAACGGTAGAATAATGCCCTCTTCATTAAAAAATAAATAAAAATATTCGGAGCGCTGCGCAAGTGAATATAGATCTACATTTGGACAGTTTAGGGTTAAAGCCATTGCAGCAAGTCCTGTCTAGGCCTAGATATTTTTAGCAAGCTATTTACATCCCCATTATTTATTCCTTTTTTCCATTTATACACCTCAATCATATCCCCTAAAGTGACATAAACCATACCAACTGCAAAGATGCTACTCTTCATATCAAAAAAAACACTTAAATGTAATAGTGCCAGCATCAGAGATAAAAGAATCACGATTACTAGGTAACCAAGGTAGAAAAAATGTTATGCTTAGATTTCACACGCAAGACAGAAAAAAAGGGCTAATAAGTACAGTGGAACCCCGGTTAACTAACACCGAAATCGGGAATTAGGTAAGTATAATATTGTAAGTGCTTGTGGAAGTGTATTTTGGGGTCTGAAATAGACTAACCTAAATGACATTTTTTCACGGAAGTAAATTCATTGGTAATGGCACTTGAGCAGGCTTCTGCAATGAATTTTTTCATAACCAGGGTTCCACTGTACATCTATTAAAGCAAAAAGATATTTATGTAAATGAGTATCTCACAAAAACGTCAGAACCTCTTGTACAGAGTAAGAAAACTTAAACATGAGAATAATGACAAAATCCACCAGTGCTTCACACGGGATGGAAAAATTCTAGTAAGGAAAACAAATGTAGGCCGTGTTTACTATATCATGAATGAAAATGAACTGTCCAACTTCCTTCGAGATGCTAATCTTACAGAGTCTGACTAACCTCAGTGACCAAATCCTTATACTGCGTTAGTGGTTATTTCCATTATTGTGCTAGTCCCTACACTATCACTTCCCGGATAGTAACTGCTACCTCACTATTCAAATTTCTCACACAATTGATTGTGCGACTTATTTTGAAATTCTTGTATTAGAAGCAACTAAGTGGACCCCGGCTAACGATCACCCCGGAAATCATACAATTATGTATGTATAATATTGTAAGTGCTTGGGAAGTGTATTTTTGGGGTCTGAAATAGATAACCTACGTAACATTATTTCTTAAGGAAGTAAATTGTTCGGTAATGGCACTTGAGCAGGCTTCTGCAATGAATTTTGATCGTTAGCCGGGGTCCACTGTACCTCAGTGTATATGTGACTTATTTTGTATATATCTTTTTTCTTAAATTGCAATTATTTCTATATATTTTTTAATACATATTTAACATTAACCATTTTCAACCTTAACTATATACAGTATTAGTAATCACTTTATTTACTTAAAATTTGATTAAAACCATTTTTACTATTAGTCCATTTTACTTTGTCAGTGGACCCCAATTTCGTAAAACTTCACTCTGAAGTCTGCTCATGCCATTACCGAACGAATTTACTCCCTTAAGGAAAAATTTCACGTAGGTTAGTCTATTTCAGACCCCCAAAAATACACTTCCACAAGAACTTACAAAATTATACTTACATAATTGCACGATTTCCGGGGTATTCGTTAACCGAGGGTCCACTGTACAATTAATCTCTATATTCTCTTAAAATAGTTCTTTATATTCATTTACCTCTTATTGTCTTTTATAAATTCTAAAGTTTCAACCAGTGCAATACTGAATTCAAATATTTGTCAAAAACAATTTACTACTAGTCATAGTAATAATTCCAACCATTTCATTGGCCATTTCAATTAGTAAATCATCAACATTGTAAAATATCCTATATCTCTGTGAAAAATTGTTCAAAATTGTAATAATCCAATAGTCAGTAAGAATAATTAATCTAGTATCATATTATTAAGTTTAGCATAATCCATTGTTCTTAAGTCTAGTTATAGAATCACACTAAATCTTATGATTACAGGCATTGATCCTGACATCAATCTATTATTAAGTGACTTACACGATTCCAATAACAACTGTAATTACTAATTACTTAATTACGTTGGACGTGCGACCAGCAGTAACAGCCTGGTTGATCAGGCTCTGGTCCAACAGGAGGCCTGGTCACAGACCGGGCCGCGGGGCATTGACCCCTGGAATTCTCTTTCAGGTAGACTACACAGAGATCAAGCAAAGAATTACTCAGAGCCAACAATTATGATGACTTCACAGCACTACTCCAATCCCTACAGACCAATATGTCAATCATCACACTCCCTGAGACCTGGCTAAAGCCTGGTATTACAGATGTCTATGCCATCCCAGGTTACACAGCCATTCACAACTGTGGGACAGATCAGCGAGGGTGGAATAGCTATATATACTCGGATCAACTGGAATTTATCAAAACTCTTGCACAAGGGATGAGCATGGAGAATATATTATAGCTAAATTTAAATCAAAAGACCTGCAAAACCCCTCACAGTGATAAACATCTACAGATTACCACAGTCTAACATTCACCACTTTAGTGAAAATTAGGAAACCTGATAACTGATGCTACATGAACAAAGACCATCTGCGCTCACAGGAGATTTCAACATAAATCTCCACATGACCACAGGACCCACAGGTAACAGAATTCACAAACACTATGAGCAACTCCTTGTTACTACCAACAATATCAAAACCTACAAGAATCTCTGAGACTAGTATCTCATTATTAGAACACATCTGGATCAACTATATCCCCTCTAAAATCAGGCATAATCACAGAACACCACAGACCACTACCCTACCTTTCCATAACCAACCTAAGTAAATTGCCCCAAGATATTACAAAAGTTACCTTCAGACTACATAATGAGTCAGCTGTTAATAACTTTATAACAGCTATGTTTAACATTGACTGGAATAATGAGTTAGAAACATTCAGATACTAATGAATGCATCAAGAATTTCCTTAAAAAAAACCACCACCTCTATAACAAACATTGCCCTAAAAAACTAAACAGATCACAGTAAGAGACTTAATACCTGGCTAACACCCAGCATCCTTAAATCCATTAACAAAAGGCACCAATATGAAAACAATACAGAAGGGGTCTAATAACCAGAGAACAATCCAAACGCTACTCATCAATCCTTACCAGCCTGATAAGTAGGTCAAAAATTGTATTATGAGAACAGACTACATAACATAAAGGTGATATGAAAAGACCTGGAAAACCCTATCTGCAATTCTAGGAAAAAAAAAGATATCCAAGAACAATACCATCAAATTATCAAAAACAGATGAACCCCTACTCTCACCAACTGAGACAGCAAACAGACTTAATGTTTTCTTCTCCACCATAGGAAAGAATCTAGTGAGTAAAATCCCAAGCTCGAACACCCGTCCAACACACTACCTCACCAACACCTACCCTGATACACTATTCCTAGCTCCTACCAACCCAATAGAAGTCATACAGATCTATTCCTACCTCGTCTCACACAACGTACTCAACCCCTGTCAGTTTGGATTCAGGACCAACAAGAGCACAAATGATGCTATTATACACATGCTAGAGTTAATATACACCGCACTTGAGAAGAAGGAAGTACCACTGGGAATCTTATTGATCTACGCAAAGCTTTTGATACAGTCGACATGACTTCGGCTCACAAAATTGGCACACTATGGTATAAGAGGGCACTCACTCAACTACCTAAAATCATACCTTAGTAACAGAAGCCAATACGTGTACACAAATGGACCGAACTCTTCCACACAACAAATTACAGTCGGAGTCCCTCAAGGAAGTGTACTGGGTCCACTCCTATTCCTCATTTACATCAATAACCTACCGAATGCATCACAACTACTCAAACCCATATTATTTGCAGATGACACAATGTATGTCTTCTCTCACCCAAATCCAGTCATACTGGCCAACACTGTTAATGCCGAATTACAGAAAATATCAACATGGATGACGACAAATGCTTACTCTCAATACTGACAAGACCTACTTCATACAATTTGGAAACAGAGCCACAAATGTTCCCCAACATAACGCTCAATGGTTCACCCATCACAAGACTCAGAGGGAAAATTCCAAGGAATCCACATTGACAGTAGCCTTAAATTCCAAAAACATATACAACAAATTTCCAAGAAAATCTCAAAGACAGTAGGCATATTATCAAAGATACATACTATGTGCCTCAATCAATTCTCCTGCACTATATCATTCACTCATCTACCCTCATCTCACCTATGAAATCTGTGCATGGGGATCAACAACCTTAAGGGGGAGCGGCGAGCCTTTTTCAATTAAGTAGGAAAGGAAAATTGAAAAATTATGGAAAAAAATGTTTTCTTACCAAAAAATAGTGCATAATTCTGGCAACATGTTGATGCAATCGGCTTCTTTCTATCATATTTATAAGTATGTTTATTCTAAAAAGTATTTTTTTTTGCTTTTGCTGGTAGCAAAAACTTGTTGGCAATTCATTTTTTTTACCCCAAATTAATTTTTATAATTATTTCACTTGAAATACACTACATGGCAACTTCTGTGAGGAGTGTAGTGGGCGAGAGGTGCAGGGAGCAGCTCAGTAGCCTTCTGGCTTCCCATGGGGATAGGGAATTATAGTGTGCTGAAGTTTGGCACGCCATTTCCTAGATTTTTACACAATCATAATTATCAATATCTCAGGAATAAGTTGACATTATAAATCCCCATGCAAAGAGTATTTATCAGAGCATCATGATTCTTTCGTAGGTTGTTGAGGAATTATGGTTCTATTGAATTACAGGGAGAGCTTGCGATATGTTTTACGGTTTGTTGTTACTGATTTTTTGTTACACAAAAAAAAAAAAAAAAAAAAACGTATTTCAACATTTTTTATAATGAAATCTATTGACAGTAAGCTCAAGACTCTTTGTAATTCAAAACCTAACTCTTTGTCTTGCATCTGATTTCAATTAGAACATTGTATGTCTTACTAATTTTGTAGGAGAGGATTTGCCTAAGCCCTGTCAAATAGGGCACTAATATTTTTTCTGTATAACTGTAAGGCAAAACATCACTAAAAACACAGTATCTAGGTTTCAAATGGTGCTTAATTCACTGACAAATTCCCATTAAAATTTTAGCAAATTATTAAAAATGAAAGTCTTCCCCCTCCTTAAATCACCTTAGACCACTCATAACCCAGCAATTTGGCAAATTTCACACAAATTTCAAACGATGCCAATTTCAAAATAGGGTCCAGAATAAACAAGGCAGACATTCCTGGCACCTAAAATAACATCTTCTCTGTTCATTACTCACGTCTCCAGGCCCATCTTACATTACTTTTGCTTTTCATTTTGAATTTTATTCTCACAAAAATAGAAGATTTACTGTTATGTACAGTAGACGTCATTTAGCACGAGTTATGTTGCACGTTACCGGTATTGCACGATTTAAGATTTGCGACACATTATCATCTTACACGACGTAAAGATGATATTACACGGTTCGGCAGGAGGGAAAAATTTGAGCGCATGGTTATTTACTGCCAAGAATCCTCATGCTTTGAGGAAAAGGGAATTTTTCCTTCCTGTAAACTAAGTTTATTCAGATACACGGGGCCAGGAGCTGAGTCTCGACCCTGCAACCACAATTAGGTGAGTACAGTTACATACATTATCATACATAGCAGCATATGTGTAGAGAACCTAGGATAACCCAAGTCAGTCAATGGAAATACTGTCACTCTGACTTTTTGGGTTATCCTAGGTTCTCTACACATATGCTGCCATGTATGATAATCTTCGTAACTGTATCTGTGTATACCTGAATAAACTTACTTACAGTTGTGGGAAGGAAAACAAGTAACCATTCTCACAAGCAGTCTTGTTTCTACTACTGTTGTTGTGGTTCAGCAGACACCACCCGCCACGGACCCCAGCATTGCATATTTCATAGCGTTAAGAAGTCCTGGCTACAAGCCAGCTGTGTTTGTGAAGAATAAAATAAAGAGTGAATTGTGTTTTGATCTTGAATTAACGAAGAAAAAGATATTAGACAAGACATAACCCGTGGCCGTAATGAAGTGTTACTTTGTACACATAAAAAGATGTAAACATAAGTTTGTGTGACTGACTGACTGACTTGTTTGACTGAATGACTGAGTGACTGACTAACTTGACTGACTGACTGAATGACTTGACTGACTGACTGAATGACTTGACTGACTGAATGACTTGACTGACTGACTGAATGACTTGACTGACTGACTGAATGACTTGACTGACTGACTGACTGAATGACTTGACTGACTGACTGACTGAATGACTTGACTGACTGACTGAATGACTTGACTGACTTACTGAATGACTTGACTGACTTACTGAATGACTTGACTGACTGACTGAATGACTTGACTGACTGACTGAATGACTTGACTGACTGACTGAATGACTTGACACTTGACTGACTGAATGACTTGACTGACTTACTGAATGACTTGACTGACTACTGAATGACTTGACTGACTGACTGAATGACTTGACTGACTTACTGAATGACTTGACTGACTTACTGAATGACTTGACTGACTTACTGAATGACTTGACTGACTTACTGAATGACTTGACTGACTTACTGAATGACTTGACTGACTGACTGAATGACTTGACTGACTGACTGAATGACTTGACTGACTGACTGAATGACTTGACTGACTGACTGAATGACTTGTCTGACTTACTGAATGACTTGACTGACTGACTGAATGACTTGACTGACTTACTGAATAACTTGACTGACTTACTGAAAGGCTTGACTGACTTACTGAATGACTTGACTGACTTACTGAATGACTTGACTGACTTACTGAATGACTTGACTGACTTACTGAATGACTTGACTGACTTACTGAATGACTTGACTGACTTACTGAATGACTTGACTGACTTACTGAATGACTTGACTGACTTACTGAATGACGACTGACTTACTGAATGACTTGACTAACTTACTGAATGACTTACTGAATGACTTGACTGACTTACTGAATGACTTGACTGACTTACTGAATGACTTGACTGACTTACTGACTACTTGACTGACCTTACTGAATGACTTGACTGACTTACTGAATGACTTGACTGACTTACTGAATGACTGACTGACTTACTGAATGACTTGACTGACTTACTGAATGACTTGACTGACTTACTGAATGACTTGACTGACTTCTGAATGACTTGACTGACCTACTGAATGACTTGACTGACTTACTGAATGACTTGACTGACCTACTGAATGACTTGACTGACTACTGAATGACTTGACTGACTTACTGAATGACTTGACTGACTTACTGAATGACTTGACTGACCTACTGAATGACTTGACTGACTTACTGAATGACTTGACTGACTTACTGAATGACTTGACTGACTTACTGAATGACTTGACTGACTTACTGAATGACTTGACTGACTTAAAGTTAGACACTCAAGTTCAACCATCGACTTAAGTTCAAGAACTCTATAACCACACTCAGCCCATAGGAACTCCTATCACTCTTCACTACCATCCACAAACATCATACCACTTTAGGTAAGAAATACTATTATTTCTATTGCATTTGTAGTCTTAAGCAGTAATAGATCATGACAATGCACTACAATTACATATCCACCTCAGCTCAGTAGGGCCACACCATCCATATCCACTCTTCACTACCATCCACAAACATCATTACCCACAATTTAAGGTAAGAAATACTATTATTTCTATTGCATTTGTAGTCTTAAGCAGTAATAGATCATGACAATGAACTAAAATTACATATTCGCCTTCAATTTTTGCAAGATATGTTGGTCTAAAAAAACTTGTTTGGCTTTTTGGGGACTCTCAAACACGTATCCCTATTTTTCCCATAAGTTATGTTAATCATTTAAGACGAAATTATCTAACACGACTTTTTCAGGAACGTATCTATCGTGCTAAATGACGTCCTACTGTATACAACTGCATCATTGTAAAAATGGTATAAATAATATCAGAGCACTTGTGCATGAATATTAGACTCGCCAGTTGATGTGTATTGGACGCATGGTGTGATTTGTTTACATCGTCAAAAATCGAACATTTTCGCTACTTTGAGCTCAATTTCAAGGTACTTGTCATTGTCAAACCAATCAAAATCATCTCTATTTCTGTAATATATCTTCCATTCTATCAAATGAGACCAAGGAAACGAGAATAAATCAATAAATACCAAACGAAAATAGACTGCAAAGTCGCTGTTTTAAACGAAAAAAACGGTCAGAGTTTTTTTTTCTCATTATGCAGTGTGTGCTGCAGGATTTTTTATATACTGCACACACTGACCACACAGACCCATTCTTTCATATGTAGGCCTACCAGCTGTTTCCCGCTTAATTTGAGGCCGCTAGAATTTACGCGTACTAGTACGGCACCAACCCCTGCTCGTAAAACATACTAGTACGGCACCGACCCCGAAAGGGTTAATATGGCGTCGAGAGTAGAGAGACTTAGTGATTTTAATGTGTACCTGAACACCAGCACAGTGTGTAAGTATATTTAGGTACAGGTACACATAAGTATAATTATCAGAGTACATATAAAATATGCAATAACTTTAACCCTTAAACGGTCCAAACATATATATACGTTCGCTTGCCCAGTGCCCCGAATATTTTGAAAAAAAAATTTTTTTTATAGAAATAAAGAGTACATTTTTTTAAGTGTTATAGGATAAAAAAAAAATTAGGGTCAGTACTTACCGAGATATGAGGCGGAGAAGTTGGCACTGGATGCTCACCTGACAGCAACAGGAGTCCTGCCGCTTGCAGAATTGTTGCCGATATACCTTTTTTTCTCTTTTTTTTATATAATTTTTATGTTCTGAAAATTACAATTTATAGTAGTTCTTGTGATTTCATAGCCAATCTTTGTTCTGACACTAATATTAGGTACTGAAATTGTACTCAAATAATAAAAATAATGATAGTACATAAAAATAATAATAAAGTTCCCTTGAAGCATTATGTAAGATGTGTGTCCCTGCCTTATCTCATTTGATCTCCACTAATGATGACTGGTGACATTTGATGAGGGGTGAGGTTAGTCTTATCTTTTCTAATCAGTCCAGTAATTACAGTGATGACATTTGATGAGCTTACACTGCTTCCCTTTATTTGTTACGCAAACCTGTCTGTCTGTCTGTATCTGCCTGTGTGTGTGTGTGTCTTTCTGTCTGCCTGTGTGTGTGTGTGTCTTTCTGTCTGCCTGTGTGTGTGTGTGTCTTTCTGTCTGCCTGTGTGTGTGTGTGTCTTTCTGTCTGCCTGTGTGTCGTCTCCTTGTCTCAGAGAGTAGCTCATAAACCAACTGGTATTATGCAGATCACAAGCACATTATATCACTTTGTCTTGATTTTTTAGTTATCCTAGGTAATTTACACTATGTATAATTGTATTTATACATGTGTTCCTGTGAGATAGAGACAGATAGAGACAAAGAGACAGATAGATACAGACAGACAGAGATAGACAGCCAATCAGGTACCCAGCTGACCAGCCAGCTGCTGGCCAGCCAGGTGGCCAGGCAGGCAGCCAGCCAGCCTGCCGACATCACTTTCCACTTAAAAGGGGTGTTAATATGACATGACATCAGTGAATCCTTGGTGTTTGCCACGCTGTTTGCTCTAGCTGGCGCTCAATTTAACTGGTGCTCCCACAAGGTACTAATTGGTCCCAGATTTTTTTTAATATGGCACACACCGAGTGTTAAGACCCATTCTATGCTGACCAGGCATCTCAGGCCAATCGTGCCAAATTTGGAGGCAGGAAAAATAAAACAAATATACGTTTGGGGCAGTAGCAGTACTAACGAATATATACGTTTGGACCGTTTAAGGGTTTAAACACTTTAAATTTTGGAGTTTCCAGACATAATAGAGATGTGTACTCACGGAGAATGTAAACAAACCTGGTGGGGCCTGCCATATTAGAAAGACCGCTCGCCATATAGCAAGTTTTGGTCATAATTTGAAATCGCCGTATTAGCGGAACGCCATAAGGAAAAATGCCATAAAACAGGGCCCTACTGTACACCATCATACCTTTGATATACCTTTGAAGAGTTTCGAGAGTTTATCTACTCTCTGAGCCCGGCCATGGGCCAGGCTCGTCTGGTGCTTGCCTGGTCAACCAGGCTGTTGCTGCTGGAGGCCCGCTGCCCCACATATCCATCAAAGCCTGGTTGATCTGGCACCCGGTGAAGATACTTGTCCAGTTTCCTCTTGAAGGCTTCTACACTGGTTCCAGCCGTGTTTTGGATATCTTCTGGTAAGATGTTGAATAGTCTGGGACCCCGGATGTTAATACAGTGCTCCTGTATTGTCCCCACCGCACTCCTGCTCCTCACTGGGTTTATTTTACACTTCCTCCCATATCTCTCACTCCAGTATGTTGTTATGACAGTGTGCAGATTTGGGACCAGGCCCTCAAGTACTTTCCAGGTATATATTATAATGTATCTCTCTCTCCTCCGCTCCAATGAGTACATGTTCAAGACTTGAAGGCATTCCCAATAATTTAGATGATTCAATGGCTCAATGTGAGCCGTAAACGATCTCTGAATTTGTTCCAGCTCTGATATTTCTCCTGCCCTGAACGGGGCCATCAGCACAGAGCAGTATTCTAAGTGAGGGAGCACTAGCGATTTGACGAGTGTCACCATCAGCATTATTTCCCTTGTTTTGAAAGTTCTCAATACCCACCCCGTCATCTTCCTGGCTGTTGAGATCTTTGTCTTGTTATGGTCTTTAAATTCAGATCAGCAGACAATTATTCCCAAGTCCTTTACGTGTTCCTCCTCAAATACCTTAGTGAAAAAGTTAGTATAAATTTAAGACAGGAACACCCCTTTAAAACCATGTTGAGATTCATTAATTAATTTAGCTTTCATGATGGCTCATGCCTCAGCAATTACACGATTCCATAAATTTTCCACTATGAGACATTGGTCTATAGTTCAAGCTAGGACTGCCCCTCATGAAATAGGTACAAGATCCTCATCCTTTACTTCAAGCTTCACAACGAATTGCCAAATTCAGCCAATTGGCCATTCCACCACCAAATATTTTGTTTCGCCACCCAGCGCCCTACTACCTTCCTCGACCCAAAAGGGCCAGTCCCACACCACTCACTACTGAGTGTTTTGTTTGTTCATTATTTGTTATTAAACTACAGTATAACATGTATGTAGTACTATATAGTACAATATTTTACTATGTTTTCATGCGTTTTATGATTGTTCATGGTTCAATAGGTTAAGGAAGCAGTAAGTAATGAATGTACTAAATAAAGGTTATCTATCTATTACATTTATTCCAAATTGATATCAGAAACATGATAAATACCCTAGAACTGTAATAAAGATGCTGAAATGAATAATATATGCCATATTATATGAGGGGTAAGAGAGCAGGACCGCTGCCATATGAGATGTTTACATCAGGGTAAACATGCCTAAATCACTCTTGTTATAAGAACAAATGCAAAAATAGCATTTATTATTTTTAGACTAATAATAATTTATAATAATTGATCTGGAACACTTTAAATGTCATCAGTATTTGGTAGGTGACATTTAGAGCACTCAACAGCAATTATTATTAATTATTATTATTTATAATTATTATTTCCCTACAATATATTGTAGGGAGATAATAATAATAATTATTATTATTTATATTAATATTATTTTCTTACAATATATTGTAGGGAAATAATAATAATAATAATAATTATTATTATTATAATCAAAGAGAAGCGCTAAACCAAATAATAATAATTAATAATAATTGCTGTGGAGTGCTCTAAATGTCAGCTACCATATACTGATAACATTTAAAGTGCTCCAGATCAATTATTATAAATTATTATTATTCTAAAAACAATAAATGCTATTTTTGCATTTGTTCTTACGACAGGAGTGATTTAGGCATGTTTACCCTGATGTAAACATCTCATATGGCGGCGGTCCTGCTCTCTCACCCCTCATATATGGCATATATTATTCATTTCAGCATCTTTATTACACTTCTAGGGTATTTATCATGTTTCTGATATCAATTTGGAATAAATGTAATAGATAGATAACTTTTATTACTAATATTAGTGTAATTACACAACATTTTATTAGCACTAAGGCTAACATCCATCACCCATGACGACTCACCAGACACTGAATGTTACTGCGCCTCTCCCTCCCTCCAATAGCTCCTCCCACTTCGTAACGATGTTAGATGGTGAATTTATTGTATTTTTCTGTAAGCTTAACTCGTTGTATGTGTATTTTACTTTTTATTGTTTTCTGTAATATATGAGTTATGCAAATTAAAATAAAGTTATGAAGTTGGAGTTTCATTTTTTGTTCTAATGTATACATATTTAATTCAACATTTGGCATCATTACAAAGTGGGCGGAGCTACAGCAGAGGCAGAAGAAGCAGTGTCAGTAACTTGATTCCCCATGACACTTCACAACACTATAAAATATGTATTGTATAATTATACTATTACAGGCCTCCCTTCACAGCCAGCTCATGTCAAAATAACATGTATATAGTACATTATTTTACGATGTTTATATGTGTTTTATGATTGTTCATGGTTCAATAGGTTAAGGAAGCAGTATTGTATTATATTTCCCTACAATATATTGGGGCACCAAACATTCGCGATTTTTCAACATTCACGAGGCTCTTGATCCCCTAACCCTCGCGAATGTTGAGGGATACCTGTATTACATTTGCCATTTTCCGCTTGTCTGGCACTATGCCAGTTTGTAGTGATATATTAAATAGATTAGCAAAAGGTTTGCCAAGTTCCTCTTTACATTCCTTTAAAACCCTCGCAAACAATTCATCAGGGCCTGGGGATTTGTTAGGTTTTAATTTCTCTCTCTGAGAACCATGTCATTAGTTACCCCAATCATGCATACAGTCATCCCTTGGTTTTCGATTGTCCCAGTTTTTGCCGATTTAGGTTTTTGCTCACTTTTTTCGTGGAAAAATTGTCTCAGTTTTCGCCGATGGTACTGAACCTGTCCACCAGTGCCGCGCACATACAAAGACCGTAGGCCCGCCACCCACACACCTCCCACGCACATTGTCACGCAGTCTAGCATTGTTTATGCTTGAGTGAACATCACCCCAGGAGTTCATACAAAACATTTATTAACAATTCATTGTTTTTGGCCCTTGATTATTGTGTGACTACTAATAAGCTACCATGGGCCCAAAGAAAGCTCCTAGTGCCAGTTCTTTGGTAAAGAAAGTGAGGAACACCGTAGAAATGAAGAAAGAAATAATAGAAAAATATGATAGTGGTGTACGTATTGCCGAGCTCGCCAGGATATACAAGAAAAATCCATCAACCATCAGTTCCATTGTGTCGAAGAGAAAAGAAATCACGGAAGCTAATGCTGAGAAAGCGGTGAATACGATAACGAAACAGAGATCACAAACAATTGAAAATATGGAGAAATTGTTATTGGTGTGGATAAACCAAAAACTGCTAGCGGGTGATAGTGTTGTGCAATCCATCATATGTGAAAAAGCAAGGCAGTTGCATGCCGATCTTGTCAAGAAAATGACAAACCAGTGTTGATGTTGATGAATTTAAAGCCAGCAAAGGCTGGTTCAAAAACTTCAAGAAGCGAAGTGGCATACACAGTGTTGTAAGGCATGGTGAGGGTGCTAGTTCAGATAAACATGGGGCTGAAAAATTTGTGCGTGACTTTAAAGAATATGTAGAGGCAGAAGAATTCCAACCCCAACAAGTGTTTAACCCTTTCAGGGTCCAAGGGGGGTCTCTGAAACTCATTCTCAGGGTCCAAGAATTTAAAAAAAAAAAAAAATTTCTTATGAAATGATAGAGAATCTTTTTTCCGATCATAACACCACAAAAATTATGAAATTTGATCGAAAACTAACAGAATTATGCTTTTGCGAAGTTATCGGTATGGATGACATTTACACATCGGCGATTTCGCCCACTGAGCCCTATTTTCGGCAAATTCCAATGTTTCAGTCTACTAAAATTATAGCTATTTCGCTAGAACTCCATTTCTTCTATCGACTGAGTACAAGAAACTGCCTATTTACCAATTACAACTACCCAAAATAGTGGTCAGAAAATGGCAATTTGGCCAATTTCACACAAATTTCAAACGATGCCAATTTCAAAATAGGGTCCAGAATAAACAAGGCAGACATTCCTGGCACTAAAATAACATCTCTGTTCATTAATCACGTTTCCAGGCCCCTCTTACATTACTTTTGCTTATCATTTTAAATTTTTATTCTCACAAAAAAATAGAAGATTTACTGTTATGTATACAACTGCATCATTGTAAAAATGGTATAAACAATATCAGAGCACTTGTGCATGAATATTAGACTCGCCAGTTGATGTGTATTGGACGCATGGTGTAATTTGTTTACTCTTGAACATAGTCAAAAATCGAACATTTTCGCTACTTTGAGCTCAATTTCAAGTATTTGTCATTGTCAAACTAATCAAAATCACCTCTATTTCTGTAATATATCTTCCATTCTATCAAATGAGACCAAGAAAACGAGAATACATCAATAAATACCATACGAAAATAGACTGCAAATTCGTTGTTTTAAACCAAAAATACGGTCAGTTTTTTTTTCCTCATTATGCACTGTGTGGTGCAGAAATATTTTTATACTGCGCACACTGATCGCACAGACCCATTCTATCACATCTAGGCCTAACAGCCTGTTTCTGCTTGATTTGAGGGCGCTAGAATTTAGGCGTACTAGTACGTCAATAACCCCAGGGCATAAGCTGTACTAGTACGTCAATAACCCTGAAAGGGTTAATTGTGACGAAACAGGCCTCTTTTGGAAGAAAATGCCAAGGAGGACCTACATCACGCAGGAGGAAAAGGCAATGCCAGGACACAAGCCTATGAAAGACAGGCTAACTCTAATGTTGTGTGGTAACGCTAGTGGGGATTTCAAAGTGAAGCCTTTACTGGTGTATCACTCAGAAAATCCCAGTGTGTTCAAGAAATACAGCGTTGACAAGAGTAAATTGTGTGAGATGTGGAAGTCTAATGCTAAGGCATGGGTCACTAGGGAAATTTTCCTGGAATGGTTTAATCAAGTGTTTGGCCCCATTGTGAAGAAATATCTATTGGACAATAAATTGCCACTTAAGTGCCTCCTGGTAATGGACAATGCTCCTGCTCATCCTCGAGACTTGGAAGACCAAATGTCTAAGAATTTCAAATTTGTAACAGTGAAGTTATTGCCTCCTAACACCACTCCTCTCATCCAGCCCATGGACCAGCAGGTCATTGCAAACTTCAAAAAACTGTACACCAAAGCAATGTTTCAAAAGTTCTTTGATATGACCAATGACTCTGCATTTACCCTAAGAGAGTTCTGGAAGGATCACTTCAATGTCTTCCACTGCATAGGCCTTATAGATAAAGCTTGGCAGGGAGTGACCTCCAGGACGATGAACTCTGCTTGGAGAAAGTTGTGGCCAGATTGTGTCCCAGAGAGGGATTTTGAAGGGTTTGGGGCTGACCCTGAGGAGCCAATGGAAGTTGTGGAAAGTATTGTGGCATTGGGGAATTGCATGGGGTTGGATGTGAGTGGAGAGGATGTGGAAGAGTTGGTGGAGGACCACAATGAAGATCTAACCACTGAAGAGCTGCAAGAGCTTGAGCTGCAACATCAAACCACAACTCAGGAAATTGCTTCAGTGGAGGAAGAGAGATGTAAGGTGCCTTCTTCAGAGATTAAGGAGATTTGTACAATGTGGAGTAGGGTGCATTCATTTCTGGAGGAACATCACCCTGAGAAAGATGTTGCAATCCGTGCTGGCTACTTTTACAATGACAATGCCATGTCCCATTTTAGGGACATTTTAAAGAGCTGCCAAACACAAGAGCTCTCTGGACAGATATTTAGTGCCACAGGTGTGCAGTAACTCTCAAGCTGGTCCTAGTGGGATTAAAAGACAAAGAAGGGAAGTGACCCCAGATGAGGACTTGGTACCTAGAGTCCTTATGGAGGGGGATTCCCCTTCCAAAAAATAGGGTCTCTTCCCTCTCCCTTCCTCCCTCTCTCCCATCCAGCAACATTAGTTTTCAATAAAGGTAAGTGCCACAGAGTTTATTCATTTGTGCATGTAAATCTATCTTTAAGGCACCAAAAATTTTTTTCCAAACTTCTGGGTTTCTGGAACGGATTAATTGAATTTCCATTATTTCTTATGGGGAAAATACTTTTGGTTTTCGCCGATTTTGGTTTTAGCTGATCCATCTGGAACGGATTAAAATCGAAAACCAAGGGATGACAGTAGTTTATTATCGTCCTGTTCTACATAATTTATTATTTCTGGAATTTCACTAGTATCTTCCTGAGTAAAAACTGAAAGGAAGTAAGAGTTGAAAATTTCACACATTTCCTTATCACTGTCAGTGATCTGACCTGAGTTACTCTTAAGTGAGCCTATCTTGTCCCTAATCTTACTTCTGTATACCTGAAGAACCCTTTTGGGTTAGTCTTCGAATCCCTTGCGACTTTAGCCTCAATCCCTTTTTGCTTTTCTTACTCCTTTTTTTATTTCTCACTTTAATTGAATATATTGATTTCTTAATTGCCCATCCCCTCTTTACGTTTATATATTAGAGCTGATTTCCTCTATTCTGTTTATTACAATATACAGTACACTGCTGAATAAACATTTAAAAATATACCAAAAATGTTATAAATGCTGCAAAGGTGATATTAAAACATCAAAGATGGTTGACAAAAACCCACTACAATTATAGTATGCTCCTCACTTAGCGACAAATTCGTTTACCGACGTGGTCTTAGGAATGGAACTCCGTCATTAAATGAGGAGAGGCTGTACATTTAACAAAATTCATTGAAATTTGATACTGTACGTACATGGTTATTTGATGCATGTGCACTGCTTCCAATTTGTTTGGTGTGGGTGTGGTGGGTTCATGTTTATTCAGTGTAGGTGTGGTGGGTAACTATTTATTCAGTGTAGGTGTGGTGGGTTACTATTTATTCAGTGTAGGTGTGGAGGGTTACTATTTATTCAGTGGTGTGGAGGGTTACTATTTATTCATTGTAGGTGTGGAGGGTTACTATTTATTCAGTGTAAGTGTGGAAGGTAACTATTTATTCATTGTAGGTGTGGTGGGTTACTATTTATTCATTGTAGGTGTGGAGGGTTACTATTTATTCAGTGTAGGTGTGGTGGGTAACTATTTATTCAGTGTAGGTGTGGAGGGTTACTATTTATTCAGTGTAGGTGTGGAGGGTTACTATTTATTCAGTGTAGGTGTGGAGGGTTACTATTTATTCAGTGTAGGTGTGGTGGGTTACTAATTATTCAGTGCAGGTGTGGTGGGGTCTTGTTTGGCATAGGTGTGATGGAGGGAGAGAGCAAAACTAAAAGTAACAGCTGGAGATGGTACTTTTGCAGAATTCATTGTACAGTTATCCCTCAATATTCGCGAGGGTTAGGGGATCAAGAGCCTCGTGAATGTTGAAAAATTGCGAATGTTTGGTGCCCCAATATATTGTAGGGAAATATAATACAATACTGCTTCCTTAACCTATTGAACCATGAACAATCATAAAACACATATAAACATCGTAAAATAATGTACTATATACATGTTATTTTGACATGAGCTGGCTGTGGAGGGAGGCCTGTAATAGTATAATTATACAATACGTATTTTATAGTGTTGTGAAGTGTCATGGGGAATCAAGTTACTGACACACTGCTTCTTCTCCCTCTGTTGTAGCTCCTCCCACTTTGTAATGATGCCAAATGTTGAATTAAATATGTATACATTAGAAAAAAAAATGAAACTCCAACTTCATAACTTTATTTTAATTTGCATAACTCATATATTACAGAAAACAATAAAAAAGTAAAATACACATACAACGAGTTAAGCTTACAGAAAAATACATTAAATTCACCATCTAACATTGTTACGAAGTGGGAGGAGCTATTGTAGGGAGGAGAGGCTAGCAGTAAGTCAGTGTCTGGTGAATCGTCATAGGTGTTGGATGTTAGCCTTAGCACTAATAAAATGTTGTGTAATTACACTAATATTAGTAATAAAGGTTATCTATCTATTACATTTATTCCAAATTGATATCAGAAACATGATAAATACCCTAGAACTGTAATAAAGATGCTGAAATGAATAATATATGCCATATTATACGAGGGGTAAGAGAGCATTCAGACCGCCACCATATGAGATGTTTACATCAGGGTAAACATGCCTAAATCACTCTTGTCATAAGAACAAATGCAAAAATAGCTTTTATTGTTTTTAGAATAATAATAATTTATAATAATTGATCTGGAGCACTTTAAATGTTATCAGTATTTGGTAGCTGATATTTAGAGCACTCCACAGCAATTATTATTAATTAATATTATTATTATTAACCCCTTCTCCTGAATATATTACAGTACTAAATGTAAAAGGAGAAACTTTCATTTTTCCTTTTGTGCCACCCTGCCTCGGTGGGAAACGGCCGACGTGTTGAAAGAAAGATTATTATTATTATTATTTCCCTACAATATACTACAATATACAGTGGTACCCCGACTTACGATATTTTTTCATTCCAGAATGCTGTTCAAGTGCCATTACCAAACGAATTTATCTCCATAAGAAATGATGTAAAATAGACTAGTTCTTTTAGACCCCCAAAATTACACTTACAAAAGCATTTAAAAAAATAAACTTACATAAAAGGGTGTGTTTGGAGACCATCGTAAGTCGGGGTACCACTGTATTGTAAGGAAATAATAATAATAATAATAATTATTATTTCCCTACAATATATTGTAGGGAAATAATAATAAATAATAATAATAAATAATAATTGCTGTGGAGTGTTCTAAATGTCAGCTACCAAATACTGATGACATTTAAAGTGTTCCAGATCAATTATTATAAATTATTATTATTCTAAAAATAATAAATGCTATTTTTGCATTTGTTCTTATAACAAGAGTGATTTAGGCATGTTTACCCTGATGTAAACATCTTTTATGGTGGCGGTCTGCCTGCTCTCTTACCACTCATAATATGGCATATATTATTCATTTCAGCATCTTTATTACAGTAGTTCTAGGGTATTTATCATGTTTCTGATATCAATTTGGAATAAATGTAATAGATAGATAACCTTTATTTAGTACATTCATTACTTACTGCTTCCTTAACCTATTGAACCATGAACAATCATAAAATGCATGAAAACATAGTAAAATATTGTACTATATAGTACTACATACATGTTATACTGTAGTTTAATAACAAATAATGAACGAAGAAAACACTCAGTGAGTGAGTGGTGGGCGGGCTGGCTGCCGGGTCGGAAGGAAGGTAGTAGAGACGCTCGGGTGGCGGGAAACTTAAATATGATTTGGTGGGTGGGAATTTGGTGGCTGGGAATTCGCGAATGTGTGAAGCCCGTGAAAGTGGAAAACGTGAATGTTGAGGGATACCTGTATCATCAAATTCAAGAAAAAACACTTTAAATTTCACCAGTTGAAGAAGAGCTAAAGAAAAGTGCAGTTGATCTTACCCGGCAGTACTCTGGAGTCGCAATGAACTCGTAGCTGCCGCAACACAATTCTGGCCGCTGGAATTTATCTGCTCGTGACCCTTGTCCGTCCATATGACAGAAATATTCTTTTGGTACTTCAACAACACCTCGGCACAACTTGCACTGGTATCTGGGAAAGAAATTATGCTATTTGCCATTACAAAACTCTCACACAAAACATTTTAAAATCAAAATTATAATGAAACTTTAATAGAAAAGAAAATTGGAAGAGAAGTAAAAAAAGGGAGAACAAGAATGAGGAAGAGAGGAAAAGGAAGAACAAAGTGGAAAGATGTAGTTTTTGAAATCAGAAGAACGCTTTGACTTGTAGATTTTTTTTTTAACACGTCGGCCCTTTACCACCGAGGCAGGGTGACCCAATAAGAAAGAAAAACCCAAAAAGAAAAACCTTTCATCACTCAACACTTTCACCATCACTCATACATAATCACTGTCTTTGCAGAGGTGCTCAGATATAAGAACATAAGAACATAAGAATGGAGGAACACTGCAGAAGGCCTACTGGCCCATACAAGGCAAGTCCATATCAAAACCACCACTACCTAAGAATTTATCCCCGTACTCACGACACCAATCAAACCCAGCCCCTCCCACTCATATATTTGTCCAATCTCTTTTTAAAGCCACCCAAGGTCCTAGCCTCTATCACAGTACTCGGAAGATTGTTCCACGCATCTACAACTGTTCGAAAACAAGTACTTGCCTATGTCCTTTCTAAATCTAAATTTATCCAATTTAAATCCGTTATTTCTGGTTCTTACTTGGTTCGATATCCTCAGTATTTTATTAATATCTCCTTTGTTTATGCCCATCATCCACTTGTACACCTCGATGATATCTCCCCTCATTCTACGTCTCTCCAGAGAGTGGAGATTCAACACTCTAAGTCTATCTTCATACGGGAGATTTCTTGTACTGTAAATCATTTTAGTCATTCTTCTTTGTATGTTCTCCAATGAATCTATATCCATCTTGTAGTAAGGAGACCAAAACTGAGCTGCATAATCCAAATGAGGTCTCACTAGTGATGTATAGAGCTGTAAAATAACTTTTGGACTTCTGTTGCTTATACTTCTTGAAATAAATCCTAGTAATCTGTTAGCCTTATTGTGCACACTTAGGCACTGTTGTCTTGGCTTTAGATTCCTGCTTACCATGACTCCCAAGTCTTTTTCACATTCTGTATGATCAAGCTCTACTTCACCTAGTTTATAAATTCGAGGGATATTTTCATTACCAAGGACTAGTACCTTACACTTGTCCACATTGAACTTCATCTGCCACTTTTCAGACCAAGACATTAATTTGTCCAAATCCTCCTGGAGTTCACTGGTATCCTCCTCAGAATGAATCATACGGCCTATTTTTGTATCATCAGCAAATTTACTCATGTCACTTGCAATTCCTTCATCAAGGTCATTTATGTAAATTATGAACAACAATGGGCCTAAAACTGATCCTTGTGGAACGCCACTAGTGACTAATCCCCATTCAGATTTAACCCCATTAATGGAAACTCTCTGCTTTCTATTGGTAAGCCATGCCTCTATCCATGCTAGAACTTTACCTCCTATACCATGAGCTGCCACCTTTCTTAAGAGTCTCTTGTGAGGTACTCTATCGAAGGCCTTACTGAAATCCAAGTAAACTATATCATATTCTTTATCACTGTCTACTGCCTCAAATGTTTTATTGAAAACGTCAGTAAATTTGTTAGGCAGGAACGACCTCTCGTGAACCCATGCTGAGATTCATTAATCAAATTATGTTCTTCAAGGTGACTTCTAATAATATCAGCTATAATTGATTCTAATAATTTGCCTACTATAGATGTGAGGTTTATTGGACGGTAATTTGATGGAATTGACTTATCCCCTGATTTGAATATAGGAACTACATTAGCTATCTTCCACATCTCTGGCACAATACCAGTTAGGATGGACGTATTAAACACATTCGTTAATAGCTGACTAAGTTCCATCTTGCATTCTTTAAGTACCCTGGAAAACAACTCGTCGGGTCCCAGGGACTTATTTTGCTTCAGTTTATCTATCTGTTTGATAACCATGTCCCTCGTGACAGTAATATTAGTTAACTTGAATTCTTCAGGAACTGAATAATTGTTAATTTCTGGAATCTCATTTACGTCTTCTTGTGTAAAGACTGACAAAAATAGTCATTAAATAGAGAACACATTTCCAGTTCGTTATCCGTCAGCTGTCCATTCCCAATTTTCAGAGGTCCTACCTTTCCCTCACCTTCGTCCTATACACTTGAAAGAACCCTTTTGGATTAGTCTTTGATTCATTAGCAACCTTAATCTCATAGTCACGTTTAGCCTTTCTAATCCCTTTTTACTTCTCTTTTCAACTGAACATATTGGTCAATAAGGTTAACTTCTCCTCTTTTGATGCGCCTATAAATTCCTCTTTTCTCCCCTAATAGATGTTTTAGCCTCCTGTTAATCCATTTGGGATCGTTATTATTTGACCTAAATTCTCTCTGGGGAATAAATATACTCTGTGCACGTTGTACATTATTAAGAAAAAATCATAAACGCAGATCCCATCGTATCGTTAGCTAGATTACCCCAGTCGAGATTAGACAGGTGTTCTCTAAGTCCAGTATAGTCGGCAGAACGAAAATCAGGAACTTTTACCGTATTATCCCTATTCTCGTACTCCCAGGTAATATTAAAAGTAATGGATTTGTGATCACTTGCGCCAAGCTCTTCAGTGATCTCCAGATTATTTACAAGGGTTTCTTTATTTGACAAGACTAGGTCGAGCAAATTATTACCTCTGGTAGGCTCCGTCACACACTGCTTCAGAAAACAGTCCTGAACTACTTCCATAAAGTCACTGGACTCCAGATTACCAGTCAAAGAAGTCCAGTCAATTTGACTAAAGTTAAAATCCCCTACTATCACTACGTTATTGTGTCTAGAAGCCCTAACAATTTCGTCCCAAAGAAGTCTCCCTCTATCGTGATCCAATCCTGGAGGTCGGTATATTACACCTACAATCAGTTTTTCTTGACCTTCTAGAAACTCTACCCAAACAGATTTAGATGTCCCTCCAAACTGCCAATATCCCAAACCCCTACTTTAACCCTTTGAGGGTCCAAGCCGTAGTTCTACGTCATGAGCTCAGCTCACTCATAAGCTGTGAGCGGTAAATTTGGGCCTAGATACGAGAGAATGCATCTATGTGGTAAGTGTGCATCATATAAAATAAATCATACAGCACGTGGTGCATGAGAAAAAAACTGCGACCGTGTTTTTAGATTACACTCACTTGGCAGGACCAAGTGATGGTAGGATTGCTGGTGTCTTTTTTCTGTCTCAAGCATGTAAGATTTCAGGCATGTCTTGTTACTTCTACTTACACTTAGGTTACACTACACTTGGATGTACAATCATATATATATATACAGTTGTGGACCCCCGAGTTTCGGTCACCTCGGAAATCGTACAATTATGTAAGTGTAATATTGCAAGTGCTTTTGTAAGTGTATTTTTGGGGTCTGAAATGGACTAACCTACTTGACATTATTCCTTAAGGGAGTAAATTCGCTCGGTAATGGCGCTTGAGCAGCTTTCTGGAATGAATTATGACCGAAACTCTGGGGTCCACTGTATTTTTTTTTTTTCAACAAGTCGGCCGTCTCCCACCGAGGCAGGGTGACTCAAAAAGAAAGAAAATCCAAAAAAAGAAAATACAGTGGACCCCCGGATTTCGTCAATAATTCTTTCCAGAAGACTGTTCGAGTGCCGTTACCGAACGAATTTGTTCCCATAAGGACGAATGTAAATTAGATTAGTCCGTTTCAGACCCCCAAAAATACACTTACAAAAGCACTTACAAAAATACACTTACATAATTGTTCGAGTTGGGAGCAGTACGAAATCCGGGAATCCACTGTACTTTCATCATCATTCAACACTTTCACCTCACTCATACATAATCACTGTCTTTGCAGAGGCGCTCAGATACAGTAGAACGTCATTTAGCACGATAGTTACGTTCCTGAAAAAGTCGTGTTAGATAATTTCGTCTTAAATAATTAACAGAACTTATGGGAAAAATAGGGTTACGTTTCTGAGAGTCCCCAAAAAGCCAAACAAGTTTTTTTTAGACCAACAGATCTTGCAAAAATTGAAGGCGAATATGTAATTTTAGTTCATTGTCATGATATATTACTGCTTAAGACTACAAATGCAATAGAAATTATAGTATTTCTTACCTTAAATTGTGGGTAATGATGTTTGTTAATGGTAGTGAAGAGTGGATATGGATGGTGTGGCCCTACTGAGCTGAGGTGGATATGTAATTGTAGTGCATTGTCGTGACCTATTACTGCTTAAGACTACAAATGCAATAGAAATAATAGTATTTCTTACCTTAAATTGTGGGTAATGATGTTTGTGGATGGTAGTGAAGAGTGGATATGGATGGTGTGGCCCTACTGAGCTGAGGTGGATATGTAATTGTAGTGCATTGTCATGATCTATTACTGCTTAAGACTACAAATGCAATAGAAATAATAGTATTTCTTACCTTAAATTGTGGGTAATGATGTTTGTGGATGGTAGTGAAGAGTGGATATGGATGGTGTGGCCCTACTGGGCTGAGGTGGATGCTTGTTGGTTGTCGGTAGAAGTGGATGGTAGAGGTTCTGGTGCTGAAGTCGATGGTTGTATTGCAGTGTGCATAAATTCTGTAATGGATCTCTGGGCTTTTTTATTCTGCATTACATTATACAGCTGACAGTAAGGCATCATCAGCTGGTCTAGACCCCGTTTCAAAGCCCTGCTTCTAGCTTTGTCAGGGTCCTCTTCAGTGAAAAAGTCCGCAACTTTACCAATAATATGGAACTGCTCACGTAACTGCTGCAATGTTAACTCTTTTTCTTCAGGTTCTTCTTCATCTTCTGTTATCTCCCTCCCTGGCATCTGTGCATCGAACTCTGCCAACATTTCCTCTGGACTCCTGTCTTCATCAGCATCTTCTAAGAGTTCATTCACATCATCTTCATTCATATCTTCAAAACCATCACCTGGTAATCTCCTTGCCAGCTGAACAATTTCCTGAACCTGACTCTCAAGCAAGGGAAAACCAGAGAAAGAATTAACTACAGAAGGCCATAACTTTCCCCAGCCTGCATTTAATGTTGATTGGGGCACTTCATTCCATGCACTTCTAGCATAGCTGATGGCATCTGCAATGTTAAATTTACTCCAGAAGCTTGGTACTGACAGGTTGGAGTCAGAGTCCATTGATTCAACTAGTTTTTTTATAATTTTTTTTTGTGTAGTTACACTTGAATGTCTGAATAACTCCCCGGTCCAGTGGTTGTATCAGAGATGTTGTATTTAGAGGTAAAAATACAACTTTTATATGTGGGGTCACATCCAGCAAAGCTTGTGGATGAGTACGGGAATTATCAAGAATGAAAAGAGCCTTGAATGCAAGGTTCTTGCTGTGCAGGTAAAACTTGACTTCAGGAATAAAGTGATGCTTAAACCAGTCAATAAATATTTCCTCTGTCATCCATGCTGACTGGTTTGACTTCCAAATTACTGGTAAGGTGTTTTTATCCACACCTCTCAAAGCACGAGGAGTCTTAAGAACATAAAGGAGAAACACTGCAGCAGGCCTGTTGGCCCATACTAGGCAGGTCCTTCACAATCCATCCCACTAACAGAATATTTGCTCAACCCAATTTTCAATGCTACCCAAGAAATAAGCTTTGATAATTCTATTTACTCATGTGCAAGTCCCACTCAAATCCAACCCCTCTCACTCATGAATTTATCCAACCTAAATCTGAAACTACCCAAGGTCCAAGCTTTAATAACCCTACTAGGCAGACTGTTCCACTCATCAACTACCCTATTTCCAAACCAATACTTTCCTATATCCTTTCTAAATCTAAACTTATCTAACTTGAATCCATTATTGCGGGTTCTCTCTTGGAGAGATATCCTCAAGACCTTATTTATATCCCCTTTGTTGATACCCATTTTCCACTTGTATACCTCGATCATGTCTCCCCTCATTCTTCGTTTTACAAGTGAATGTAATTTAAGGGTCTCCAATCTTTCTTCATACAGATTTCTAATGCTATGTATTAATTTAGTCATTCTACGCTGAATGTTTTCTAATGAATTAATATCTATTCTGTAATATGGAAACCAGAACTGAGCTGCGTAATCTAGGTGAGGCCTTACTAATGCATAAAGCTGTAATATAACCTCTGGACTTCTGTTGCTTAAACTTCTTGATATAAATCCCAGTAATCTGTTAGCCTTATTACGTACGCTTAGGCATTGCTGTCTTGGATTAAGGTTGCTGCTTACCATAACCCCCCCAAGTCCTTTTCGCAATCTGTATGGCTAAGTTCTACGTTATTTAACTTATAAGTGCTTGGGCTATGGACACTCCCGAGCTTCAGAACCTTGCATTTATCTACATTGAATTGTATCTGCCACTTTTCTGACCAGGAATTGAGTTTGTCTAAATCCTCCTGAAGTTCCCTGACATCTACGTTTGAATCAATTATCCTACCTATCTTCGTGTCATCGACGAATTTGCTCATATCACTAGTAATTCCCTCATCAAGGTCATTGATATATACATTATAAACAACAACAGGCCCAAGACTGATCCCTGTGGAACGCCACTTGTTACAGACCCCCACTCGGATTTAACCCCATTTATGCATACTTTCTGCTTCCTATTAGTGAGCCATGACTCGATCCATGACAGCACTTTTCCCCCAATGCCATGAGCTGCTACTTTCTTTAATAGTCTCTGGTGCGGTACTCTATCAAAAGTCTTACTAAAATCTAAATAAACAATATCGAATTCTTTATCGTGATCAACAGCCTCAAAAGCTTTACTGAAGAAGGTTAATAAATTAGATAGGCAGGAACAGCCCCTCGTGAATCCATGCTGAGTATCATTAATCAAATTATGGTTATCTAGATGGCTTCTTATAATATCAGCTATAATTGACTAGTAATTTGCCTACAATTGAGGTCAGGCTTTGTGAATGAATGGTTCAGAGAACCGACGAGTTGGTAAATTAGACACATATGCAACACTTGTGTCTAATTTACCAGGTCAGGCTTATTGGGCGGTAATTTGACGGTAGTGATTTAAAAATAGGAATTACATGGGCCATCTTCCACATATCAGACACTACACCTGTTTGAAGAGATAGATTAAAAATGTTAGTTAATGGTTCACAGAGTTCAATTTTGCATTCCTTAAGAACCCTTGCAAAAAGCTCATCAGGACCCGGCAATTTATTTTGTTTCAGTCAGTCTACTTAATAATAATAATTTAATAATAATAATAATAATAATAATTTTTATTTGGACATGATACAAAGAATTACATTTGGTTATTGAGATTATATGAGGTGTACATGCCAAAAGCCCCTAGTATGCAGGGCATTTTGGGCAGACTTAAAATTAACTTAAAACTAGATTGTAAGAATTATTGTAGATAGTATACAATGAGTAAAGGTGAGTATTTAAGCTATGAAATTTGAACATAGTTTTGTACTTTTGTCTTCATTATAAAATTAATTAAATCAGATTAAACAAATTAAAGCAACAGTAATAATAAAATAATAAAAAGTTATGGTTGATAATTTATAAAATAAGTAAAGTTGCTTATCTAAGTTTTAAAGTTTGAATATAAGTTGAACATATCAATTAATTGTAGCAATTTATTGCAGCTTCCTTTTCATAACCATTTCGCTAGTGACTGTCATATTACATAATTTATCTTCTTCAGGGCCACTATAAAAATTAATTACTGGGATATTATTGGTGTCTTCCTGTGTGAAAACCGAGAGAAAATAATTACAGTGGTCCCTCGACTTTCGGTCGGTCTGACTATCGGTGATTTCGAGTTTCGATAGCTTTTTTTGGTCAATGTTTCCCTCGCCAACCGGTCATTCCCTCGACTATCAGTCCGTACCAGACCTGTCTGCCTGACCGCACTTGCGCGCCTCGCAGGACGCCAGTCTAGCGTTGTTTACCATTGAGAGAACATTACCCAGCACGCTCTTTCAAACATTTCACAATAAATTTATTGTGTTTATTGCTGGTTTAGTGATTGTCAATGTGAAATAAGTCACCATGGGTCCAAAGCAGCTTCCTAGTGGCACCCCTGTGGTAAAGAAAGTGAGGAATACCATCAAAGTGAAGGAGATTATAGAAAAATATGAGTGGCGTACGTGTGAGTGAGCTTGCCAGGATATACAACAAAAACCAATCTACTATCACCTCTATCCTGGCAAAGAGAAAAGAAATAAAGGAAGCTAATGTTGCCAAAAATAGATCGAAAACAGTGGATGAGGTTGAGAAGTTGTTCGGGGTGTGGATCAATGAAAAACAGATAGCGGGTGATAGTATTTCCACGGCGATAATTTGTGAAAAGGCAAGGCAGTTGCACGCAGATCTTGTCAAGACAATGCCTGGAACCAGTGGTGATGCGAGTGATTTTAAAGCCAGCAAAGGCTCTTAGAGCGGTAAATAACCATGGGCTTACACTTGAAATCACCTGATGCATTACCGCAAAGGAGCAAGGTGAAGCGATCCTTTGCTGCCTTGAAGCCCAGTGCACTTTTCTCTTGCTGACTGATAAAAGTTCGTGTTGGCATTTTCTTCCAGAAAACACCTGTCTCGTCAGCATTAAAAACTTGCTGTGGCTCATAGCCACCCTCGGAAATAAGTTCCTGAAATTCAGCAGGGAAATTACTTGCTGCTGTATGATCAGCTGAAGCACTTTCACCAGAAAACTTAATACAGTGGTACCCCGACTTACGATATTTTTTCATTCCAGAATGCTGTTCAAGTGCCATTACCAAACGAATTTATCTCCTTAAGAAATAATGTAAAATAGACTAGTCTGTTTAGACCCCAAAATTACACTTACAAAAGCATTTAAAAAAATAAACTTACATAAAAGGGTGTGTTTGGGGACCATCGTAAGTCGGGGTACCACTGTATTATGTAACTTATTATGCAACTTAAAGTTCTTGAACCAGCCTGTGGTAAACATACACTCGTTTTCAGGCCTGCCTTCCTTATCACACACTGCTTTAAACAACTGTAAGGCCTTTTCCCTAATTAAGAGAAAACTAAGTGGTGCACCTTTCTTTGTTTTCTGTTCGATCCACTCAAGCAACAAGTTCTCAGTTTTATTTAGATGTTGGGACCTACGTGTCATTCTTTTCATGTGGTCACATTTTGGGTTATTCATTACACAAGTCGTATATTTGCCTCATTCTTCCTAATCGTCGAACTGACGCTCATTAAGGCCATAGGCCCTCACTATATCCCTCACACGTGAGCCACTCTTAAGCTTATCTAATATCTCGATTTTCTTTGAAATTCCTAGACTTGAACGCTTAAACTTTTTCTTGTCACTTGCTGGAACACTTGTATGCTTACTGGGTGCAATGATTGCTTGGTATATTTATCAAAATGTAATGAAAATGATGAAATGAAATGTAAATAAACACAGCGAGCTTCCCGATACTTATCGTCCTGCACGTGTACGAACCAAACTGAACGATGGGAGGGATGCGTGGGTGGGTGAGGGTGGCGGGGGATGGCACAAGGACTCCCCCACTGACTCAATGGTTTAACCCACCGCGGGCGACCGCGCGCTTAAAAATTTTCCCCTCCTGCCGAACCGTGTAATATCTTTACGTCGTGTAAGATGATAATGTGTCGCAAATCTTAAATCGTGCAATACCGGTAACGTGCAACATAATCTCGTGCTAAATGACGTTCTACTGTACTACAGTTTAGAATAGTCCCTCCAAACTGTCACTATCCCAGACCCCTCCTTTAAAGTGCAGGCATTGTACTTCCCATTTCCAGGACTCAAGTCCAGCTAAATCAATAACCGTTTTCCCTGAATCCCTTCACTAAATATTGCCCTGCTCACACTCCAACAGCTCGTCAGGTCCCAAAAACCCTTCGTCTCCATTCACTCCTAACACGCTCACACACGCTTGCTGGAAGTCCAAGCCCCTCGCCCACAAAACCTCCTTTACCCCCTCCATCCAACCTTTTCGAGGACGACCCCTACCCCTCCTTCCTTCCCCTACAGATTTATATGCTCTCCATGTCATTCTACTTTGATCCATTCTCTCTAAATGACCAAACCACCTCAATAACCCCTCTTCAGCCCTCTGACTAATACTTTTAGTAACTCCACACCTACCTCTTAATTTTCACACTCCAACTTCTCTGCATAATATTTACACCACACACTGCCCATAGACAGGACATCTCCACTGCCTCCAGCCTCCTCCTCGCTGCAGCATTTACAACCCAAGCTTCACACCCATATAAGTGTTGGTACCACTATACTTTCATACATTCCCTTCTTTGCCTCCATAGATAACATTTTTTTGTTAAGTCAACTTACAAATATCTGAAAACATTCACTTCTTCCATAATCCCTCTCTCCAATGTGATATCCAATTTTTCTTTATCTAAATCGTTTGATACCCTCATCACCTTACTCTTACCTTGGTTCACTTTCAACTTTCTACCTTCACACTCTCCCAAACTCATCCATTAACCTCTGCAACTTTTCTTTAGAATCTCCTATAAGCACAGTATCATCAGCAAAAAGTAACTGTCAACTCCCATTTTGTACTTGATTCCCCATAATTTAATCCCACTCCTCTCCCCAACATCCTAGAATTTACTTCTTTTACAACCCCATCTATAAATATATTAAACAACCATGGTGACATTACACATCCCTGTCTAAGACCTACTTTTACTGGGAAGTAATCTCCCTCTCTCCTACACACCCTAACCTGAGCCTCACTATCCTCATAAAAACTCTTTACAGCATTCACTAACTTACTACTTATTACATACACTTGAAACATCTGCCACATTGCTCCCCTATCCACTCTATCATGTGCTTTTTCTAAATCCATAAATGCAATAAAAACTTCCCTACCTTTATCTAAATACTGTTCACATATATGCTTCAATGTAAACACTATCTACACATCCCCTACCCACTTTAAACCTCCTTGCTCATCTGCGATCCTACCCTCTGTCTTACCTCTAATTCTTTCAATAATAACCCTACCGTACACTACCTGGTATACTCGGTAAACTTATTATTTTTTTTTATTAACACATCGGCCGATTCCCACCAAGGCAGGGTGGCCCGAAAAAGAAAAACTTTCATCATCATTCACTCCATCACTGTCTTGCCAGAGGGGTGCTTTACACTACAGTTATAAAACTGCAACATTAACACCCCTCCTTCAGAGTGCACACACTATACTTCCCATCTCCAGGACTCAAGTCCGGCCTGCCAGTTTCCCTGAATCCCTTCATAAATGTTACTTTGCTCACACCCCAACAGCACGTCAAGTATTAAAAACCATTTGTCTCCATACACTCCTATCAAATACGTCCAAGCCCCTCTCACACAAAACCTCCTTTACCCCCCTCCCTCCAACCTTTCCTAGGGCGACCCCTACCCCGCTTTCCCTCCACTACAGATTTATACACACTCGAAGTCCTTCTGTCTCGTTCCATTCTCTCTACATGTCCGAACCACCTCAACAACCCCTCCTCAGCTCTCTGGATAATAGTTTTGGTAATCCCGCACCTCCTCCTAATTTCCAAACTCCGAATTCTCTGCATTATATTCACACCACACATTGACCTCAGACATGACATCTCCACTGCCTCCAGCCTTCTCCTCATTGCAACATTCATCACCCATGCTTCACACCCATATAAGAGTGTTGGTATAACTATACTCTCATACATTCCCCTCTTTACTTCCATGGACAAAGTTCTTTGTCTCCACAGACTCCGAAGTGCTCCACTCACCCTTTTCTCCTCATCAATTCTATGATTCACCTCATCCTTCATAGACCCATCTGCTGACATGTCCACTCCCAATATCTGAATACATTCACCTCCTCCATACTCTCTCCCTCCAATCTGATATCCAATCTTTCGTCACAATCTTTTTGTTATCCTCATCACCTTACTCTTTCCTATATTCCCTTTCAATTTTCTTCTTTTACACACCCTACCAAATTCATCCACCAACCTCTGCAACTTCTCTTCAGAATCTCCCAAAAGCACAGTATCATCAGCAAAAAGCAACTGTGACAACTCCCACTTTGTATTTAATTCTTTATCTTTAAACCCCACACCTCTTGCCAAGACCCTCGCATTCACTTCTCTTACAACCCCATCTATAAATATATTGAACAACCACGGTGACATCACACATCCTTGTCCAAGGCCCACTTTTACTGGGAAATAGTCCCTCTCCCTCCTACACACACTAACCTGAGCCTCACTATCCTCATAAAAACTCTTTACAGCCTTCAGTAACTTACTACCTATTCCATACACTTGCAACATTTGCCACATTGCTCCCCTATCCACTATCATATGCCTTTTCTAAATCCATAAATGCAATGAAAACTTCTCTACCTTTATCTAAATACTGTTCACATATATGCTTCACTGTAAACACTTGATCTACACATCCCCTACCCACTCTAAAGCCTCCTGCTCATCTGCAATCCTACTCTCTGTCTTACCTCTAATTCTTTCAATAATAACCCTGCCATACACTTTACCTGGTATACTCGGTAAACTTATTCCCCTATAATTTTTACACTCTCTTTATCCCCTTCCCTTTATATAAAGGAACTATACATGCTCTCTGCCAATCCCTAGGTACCTTCCCTCTTTCATAAATTTATTAAACAAAAATACCAACCACTCCAGCACTATATCCCCCTGCTTTTAACATTTCTGTCATGATCCCGTCAGTTCCAGCTGCTTTACCCCTTTCATTCTATGTAATGCCTCACACACCTCCCCCACACTCACATCCTGCTCTTCTTCACTCCTAAACGATGTTGTACCTCCTGGCCAGTACATGAAATTACCGCCTCCCTTTTTCATCGACATTTAAAAGTTCCTCAAAATATTCCCGCCATCTACCCAATACCTCCAGCTCCCCATCTACTAACTCCCCTACTCTGTTTTGAACTGACAAATCCATTCGTTCCCTAGGCTTCTTACCTTGTTTATCTCGCTCCAAAAATTTTTCTTGTTTTCAGCAAAATTTCTTGACAGAGCCTCTCCGATTCTTTCATCCACTCTTCTTTTGCACTCTCTCACCACTCTCTTCACCTTTCTTTTACTCTCCATATACTCTGCTCTTCTATTAACACTTCTGTTTTGTAAAAACCTCTCATAAGCTACCTTTTTCTCTCTTATCACACCCTTTACTTCTTCATTCCACCACTCACTCCTCTTTCCTCCTGCACCCACCCTCCTATAGCCACAAACTTCTGCCCCACATTATAATACTGCATTTTTAAAACTATCCCAACTCTCTTCAACCCCCCCCACTACTCATACTTGCACTAGCCCACCTTTCTGCCAATAGTTGCTTATATCTTACCCTAACTTCCTCCTCCCTTAGTTTATACACTTTTACCTCTCTTTTACTTGCTGCTGCCATTTTCTTTTTGTCCCATCTACCTTTTACTCTAACTGTAGCTACAACCAAATAATGATCCGATATATCCTTTGCCCCTCTATAAACATGTACATCCTGAAGCCTACCCATCAACCTTTTATCCACCAATACATAATCTAACAAACTACTTTCCTTACGTGCTATATCATACCTTGTATATTTATTTATCCTCTTTTTCATTAAATATGTATTACTTATTACCAAACCTCTTTCTACACATAGCTCAATTAATGGTTCCCCATTTACATTTACCCCTGGCACCCCAAATTTACCTACTACTCCCTCCACAACATTTTTACCAACTTTAGCATTAAGATCCCCAACCACAATTACTCTCTCACTTGGTTCAAAACTCCCCACACACTCACTCAACATTTCCCAAAATCTCTCTCTATCTCCTCTACACTTCTCTCTTCTCCAGGTGCATAAACACTTACTATAACCCACTTTTCGCATCCAACCTTTATTTTACTCCACATAATCCTTGAATTTATACATTTATATTCCCTCTTTACCTGCCATAACTGATTATTCAACATTATTGCCACTCCTCCTTTAACTAACTCTGTTTGAAACTCCTGACCTAATCCCATATATATGTATATATATACACACACACAAAGATCTCAGAGCCAGGAGCTATGACTCAACCCCTGCAACCACAACTAGGTGAGTATGTACGTACGTACACATACACACACACACACACACACACACACACACACACCTCTGGGTTTTCTTCTATTTTCTTACTAGTTCTTGTTCTTATATCCTATCTCCATGGGGAAGTGGAGCAGAATTCTTCCTCCGTAAGCCATGCGTGTCGTAAAAGCAGACTAAAATGCCAGAAGCAAGGGGCTTGAAACCTCTTCTCCTATATATATTACTAAATGTAAAAGGAGAAACTTTCATTTTTTCTTTTGAGCCGCCTCGCCCCGGTGGGATACGACCGGTGCGTTAAAAGATATATATATATACTGTGCATACTAACTGCACAGACCCAATCTTTCATATTTAGATTAAAATTTACCACCCACAGCTTATATGAGTGAGCTCAGCTCATAATGTAAAAAGGGTTACATGTGGCACATAAAAATGAATGCATCTACACTGCATATATCAACACACAATATGAACGTGCAATACTGCAGAAGACTCCTTGGTAAAAAAAATGTAAAAAGAAGAAAATAAAGAAGGAAGACAAGAAGAGATAGTTATTACTGGTATGACTAACTTATCAGCTTTTGCTGCAATGTCAATATGAAAATTATAAAATAATCAAAGTTAACGCTAATGTTACTCTGTATCATTTGAGTTATAAACTTTAATGTACATGACTTGCTTTAAAGATCAAGATAATGAACTTTAGCACAGATTAAAAAATATAAAAAATGCCAACCAGTAAATATTTACAAGGCACTTACTTGCGGCCTCCATCCATGAACTGCATAAGCGGACTCATGTAGGCCTTGCATCTGTTGCATCTGACAGGTCCATTTTCCAAACTGGTTCCAAGGTAAAGTGGACTGTCTGTACTCTTGGTTTCAGCTAAAGGGCTGATGACCAGACCAAAAGGAACGTGTGTTTGCTTGATCAGTTCTGGAGTATGTGGTATGCTATACATTGTACATCTCAGATGGTGTGGTGATGCATTCCCACCATCTCTCACACTAAAATCTGTGGTGACCAATGGTGGTACCTGACCTTTCAAATTTGTGATAAATTCCCCACTTCTGAGCTGACTATCTTCCTCCATCACTTGCAAGGGACTTGGCATATCATCAGGGTTGAGGCGGCGCCCCTGACCTTGTAGACCACCTGGATAACCACCTGCTGTTGGTCCACCTACACTACCTGGGTACCTTGTCTGCATGCCACCTGTGCCATTTACAGGAGGGCCACTTTGAACAGGTGGTGGAGGCATTCCAGGTTTATGTCCTGGAGGCATATTTGTTTGGGATGCACCTGATGCAGGCGGCATGCCGGGACCAGGCGGCATGCCGGGACCAGGCGGCATGCCGGGACCAGGCGGCATGCCGGGACCAGGCGGCATGCCAGGACCAGGCGGCATGCCGGGACCAGGCGGCATGCCAGGACCAGGCGGCATGCCAGGACCAGGCGGCATGCCAGGACCAGGCGGCATGCCAGGACCAGGCGGCATGCCGGAACCAAATGGCATTCCAGGTCGGGACGGCATGCCAGAACCAGAATGCATACCGGCTACAGGAGGCATACCAGACCGAGGCTGAATGCCAGACCCAGGTGGCATGCTAGATGACATACCAGGTCCAGGAGTCATGCCAGGCCTGGGAGGCATGCCAGGCCTGGGAGGAATGCCTGGTCCACTAGGCATACCAGACCCAGGAGGCATGCCAGGCCCTGGAGGCATGCCAGGCCCTGGAGGCATGCCAGGCCCTGGAGGCATGCCAGGCCCTGGAGGCATGCCAGGCCCAGGAGGCATGCCAGGCCCAGGAGGCATGCCAGGCCCAGGAGGCATGCCAGGCCCAGGAGGCATGCCAGGCCCAGGAGGCATGCCAGGCCCAGGAGGCATGCCAGGCCCAGGAGGCATGCCAGGCCGTTGTCCTGGGGAAGCTTGAGAATATATGGGCTGAGCTTGACCTGTTGGAGCCAATGACTGAGCATAACTCTGTTGATTTCCACTTGAAAAGCTAGACTGTCCAGCCAGAGGACCTGACTGAGGGCCATACCCTTGACCTACCCCTGAGGGACCTGTCATAGATGATGGGGGTATATTAGGATATCCCCCTGGAGTGCCTCCCATTGATGAGCGAGGCAAGTTTGGCTGACTTGCCCCAGGAGGACCTGATGGTTGAACACCTTGACCTCCCACTTGCGTCCCTGCCATGGATGAGAAGCCTGGATGGCTTCCTGCAGAAGGCCCTGCTATAACTGATGAAGAGTAAGATGGGGGTCCCATCCCTGGCTGAGAAAGAGGGACACTTGTTGGCATAGGGGATGCAGCACTATGTGGCAGCATAGATTTTCCAGGTCCCATGGAAGTAACTGGAGGAAGGTTTGGAGAGTGATTAGGAGTAGATGATGGTGTAGGTCGTTGTGCAGCAGCTATGTTAGGTGGACCAGATGCATATTCTGCAGGAGGTCCAGACATAGACCCAGATGAAGGTCTCGATGAAGGTCTTGTCTGAGGCCCAGATTGAGGTCCTGACATATGGCCCATTGAAGGAAGACCATTTGCCACTGGATTTGGCCCTACTCCTGATGCTGAAGCAGACTTCATAGGCAGCTGGAAAAGAAAAGGTACTTGTTTACAATAATCCGAAAAGATACTTGTAACAATAAAAATACGTAAGGGGACATTCGCAATTTGCACAGATTATGTTCCTGAAAAATGTGCTACCAATGGAATAAAAACACATGGGAATAACAGCTGCATTCATCAGACCTCCATTTCTAAAGCCTGTGGGAAGCTGGTTGTTGACTTAGTTTAAGAATTTGTCTTTCATAACATTGGTACAAAATATCAATTTGAAGAATCAGAAATATGTGCAACACTTAAATACCTTTATTTTGAAGAGGTTTCACCAACAGAGCTTAATAACTAAAGACAGCCTATTCCTTCCACAGTAAGTGGGAAATGTGAGCATGGATGACCCTCAAAATCACCAGCACTCAACATCATACAGTATTTTTGTAGCACATCCCTCCACCCCTTGCCCAAGGGGTGGGGGAAAACTCCATAACAAAATTGTACTCTAGTAATTCCACCCTGGTGTGCCTAAATGGTATTAGTGCAATATTAATGGAAATAGAGTAAATTTAAATCTTAAAATACTGAAAATGTGAGCCAAGATCATGCATTTTATAAGGGTTTAATGTATTACATACATGCAAGCACATACATAGGCATATATTTAATTTACAACTATGACAAGTTTCATGAAGTAACACTCTGGAGAGAGGATCTAATGAAGAATCTTAACCCTTTCAGGGTCCAAGCCATAGGTCTACGCATTGTCCACAGGGTCCAAGAATTTAAAAAAAAAAAATGTTTTTTTTTCTTATGAAATGGTAGAGAATCTTTTTCTAAAGGTAATAAAGCAAAAAGTACGAAATTTGGTGGAAAACTGACGAAATTACACTCAAATTTGACTGTCAGTGATATTTACATTTTGGCGATTTTGCCTACTTTGACCCCTATTTTAGGCCAATTACATTATTCCAGTTGACCAAATTCTTAGCTATTTCGTTAGTATTACTTCTATTTTATTGATTGAGCACAAGAAACTGCCCAATCAACTTTTTCAAGTAGCCAATAAAGTTATCAGAAATTGGTAATTTCGCCAATTTCACAAAAAGTTCAAATTACTATTCCAATTTCAAAACAGCGTCCAGAATAAACAATGCAGGCATTCCTAGCACTAATATAACATTTCCTCTGTTTATTAGTTATGTTTCCTGGCTTTACACTTGAATTCCATTTTGATTTTTGATTTACATAAAGAATTTTTATTCACACCAAAAAATAGATGAATTACTCTTATGCAATATTGTAATAATTGTATAAACACTATCAGTGCATTTGTAAACGTATATTAGACCCACCAGTTGACGTGTATTGATCGCGTGATGTGATTTGTTTACTCTTGAAAATCAGCAAAAATCAAACATTTCCGCTATTTTGAGCTCATTTAGAAGCTATTTTCAGTACTAAAACCAATCAAAATCATCTCTATTTCTGTAATATATCTTCCATTCTGTCAAATGAGACCAAGAAACCATGAATAAACAGTAAAAACCACATGAAAATACACCACAAAGTTGCTGTTTCAATAAAAAAAAAGTCGCAGGTTTTTTTTTCTCATGCACTGTGCGCTTCAGGATTTACTTTATATGGTGCACACTTACCACATAGATGCATTCTCTCATATCTAGGCCCAAATTTACCAATCACAGCTTATCTGAGTGAGCCGAGCTCATGGCGTAGATATACGGTTTGGACCCTGTGGGCAATGCGTAGATCTACGGCTTGGACCTTAGAAAGCTGAGGACCAAATAAGGACTACTGCACTTTAAATATCTATTAGAATACATTTACAGGAGGCACCGCTTTACAGCGCTTTGCTTTACAGCATTTCGCTAATGGAGCAGTTTTCAATTACACCCATTCTTCATTTATTCAAGACTTCCTACAACAAATATATTCAACACTTGCAAATATATTTTAAGGTAAGTAATGAGTGTAATATGCATTTTTTATGCCTAACTCTAGTGCTCACAAAATAAAAATGAGTATACTGAATGTAAGTACTAGTTTGTAAAATTTACCTCCTATCTTGTATGTTCCTGAGCCAGGAAGGAAAGTCCAATAATCCTGCCATAGCAAGACACTTACAAGACTTCTGTTTTACACTTCAAGTGCAAAAAAAAAAAAAATAGTACCCCTCTGGATGGTTTTTGTCTGCTGACCACCAACCAATGTAAGCATTCATTCTTAATTGATTTTATACAGTACAGTGGTCCCTCGGTTTTCATGCATCTCCAAACTCGAACATTTATGCAAGTGTATTTTCGTAAGGGAGAGGGGAGGACAGGGTCAGGAATGTTAAGTAGGACATGTTAACAATTAGATATGTTTCATATTATTTTAATTAGGATGTTCCTAATGTTTTGACATTGCCAAACACCTAGTTTGGTAGATGGTTGTTTATATATATTCTTGTGGTTAAGTTAAAGTTATTGGATATGTATAGTTAGGCTATGGTTGTTGTACACTGCATTTATTTACATATGCACACACATGCATTGTAGCATAGGATATTTAAAGGTTAGGATGGGGATTGTGATTGGAATGCGGTTGTACCTGTTGCAAGTGTATTTTTGGGGGTCTGAAATAGACTAACCTACGTGACATTATTTCTTAAGGAAGTAAATTCGTTCGGTAATGGCACTTGAGCAGCATTCTGGAACAAATTTTCGGCGAAAACCGAGGGACCACTGTACATAGCTATACAAGCTATTTCACCATACCATGATACAGTGGTCCCTCGACTTTCGGAGATTCCGACTATCGGTGATTTCGAGTTTCGAGCGCTTTTTTCAGTCAATGTTTCCCTCACCAACTGGCCATTCCCTCGACTATCGGTCCGTACCAGACCTTTTTAGGGTTATCCTAGGTTCTCAACACATATGCTGCTATGTATGATAATCTTTGTAACTGTATCTGTGTATACCTGAATAAACTTACAGTTTGTGGAAAGGAAAAACAAATTCCCATAACTCAAGCGGACGCCTTGTTGTTGTGGAGCAGCGGGGGAGACCACCCGCCGTCCCAAGCCACCCCCCCGACACCATTCCAGCATTCGTAGTTCATACACGTTCAGTCCACTGCTACACTTTCAGTCCACTGTGTATTGATCTTTAAATTACTATATCTTGTATCCGCCAAGCAATCATGACACCCAGTAGGCATACCAGTGTTGCTCAAAGTGGCAAGAAAAGGTGTAAGCATTTAAGTCTTAGAATTAACGAAGGAAACAAAGATATTAGACAAGACAACCTGTGGCCTTAAAGTGTTACTTTGTACACATAAAAAGAGGTAAACATAAGTTTGACTGACTGACTGACTGAATGACTTGACTGACTTACTGAATGACTTGACTGACTTACTGACTGACTTAAAGTTAGACAGTACAACCATCAACTTCAGTTCCAGAACCTCTACCATCCACCTCAGCCCAGTAGGGCCACAGAATAACTCTCCACTCTCTTCACAATCATCCACAAACACCAGCACCCACAATTTAAGGTAAATACTATTATTTCTGTTACATTTGTAGTCTTAAGCAGTAAAAACAATATAATACATAACGAGAATGAACCTCAATTACATATTCACTTTTATTTTTGTAAGATCTGAAGGTTTAAAAAAAACTTGTTTGGCTTTTTGGGGACTCCCAGGAACGTAACCCTATTTTTTCCTTAAGTTCTTTTAATTATCTAACACGAAATTATCTAACACGACGTTTTCAGGAACGTAACTACCGTGCTAAATGAAGATCTACTGCACAACAAAAACCAATCTATCACCTCTATCCTGGCAAAGAGAAAAGAAATCAAGGAAGCTAATGTTGCAAAAGGTGTTGACATGTTTGACAAAAATAGATCGAAAACAGTGGATGAGGTTGAGAAGTTGTTGGTGGTGTGGATCAATGAAAAACAGATAGCGGGTGATAGTATTTCCACAGCGATAATTTGTGAAAAAACAAGGCAGTTGCACACACATCTTGGAACCAGTGGTGATGCGAGTGATTTTAAAGCCAGCAAAGGTTGGTTTGAGAGATTTAAGAAACATAGTGGCATACACAGTGTTGTGAGGCATGGTGAGGCAGCAAGCTCAGACAAACATGAAGCTGAAAAATTTGTGCAGGAATTCAAGGGGTTTGTAGACACTGAAAAATTTGAACCCCAACAAGTGTTTAATTGTGATGAAACAGGCCTGTTTGGGACGAAAATGTCAAACAGGACCTTCATTACTCAGGAGGAAAAGGCACTGCCAGGACACAAGCCTATGAAAGACAAGCTAACTCTCATGTTGTGTGGTAATGCCAGTGGGGATTTTAAAGTGAAGCCTTTACTGGTGTATCACTCTGAAAATCCCAGTGTTTTCAAAAAACACAATGTGAACAAGAATAATTTGTGTTTTGGAAGGCTAACACCAAGGCATGGGTCACAATGGCAATTTTCCTGGAATGGCTCACTGGAGTGTTTGGCCCCAGTGTGAAGAAATACCTTCTGGAAAAGAAATTGCCACTCAAGTGCCTCCTGCTACTGGACAATGCTCCTGCTCATCGTCACAACTTGAAAGACTATTTGTCTGACAACTTCAGTTTCATCACAGTGAAGTTCTTGCCTCCTAACACCACTCCTCTCATTCAGCCCATGGACCAGCAGGTCATTTCTAACTTCAAGAAACTGTACACCAAAGCAGTGTTTCAGAAGTGCTTTGAAGTGACCTCGGTCACTGAGTTCACCCTAAGAGAGATCTGGAAAAATCACTTCAATATCCTCCATTGCATAGGCCTTATAGGTAAGGCTTGGGAGGGAGTGACTTTCA
>WNWK01006159.1:70000-109546 GCA_009830355.1 Cherax destructor | reverse complement strand
AAGAGCCTTTTCACATGTCCCAGGTTTACTGTACTGCCATCCCCTGTATCCTATTAATGTATCACTTAAACCCCGATTTTCACTTTATTTACTGCTCTATCGGGAGTGGTGATGAGGCTGCATGGGATGGAATGTACTGATTATGGAGACTTACTACACATTATATTATATTATTGCTATAATATGCATTCATTTCAGTTTGTTCACTGTATAATCTTTCCATATTTATTCCTCTCTGATCACCATATATATATATATATATTTTAATGTATTAGTCTTACTGAGATCCTCACACTGGTCTAACAGGATATTGTAGTATTGTGTATGGTAGGCCCCCGTTGTCTGGACTGCCAGAGATGACTGAAGCAACCACCAGGTCCTGCGTACTACCATGCGATTCAACGTTTTAAACCACTTTCATTTTCTTAGATCACTATTCTTGTGTTTTCCACTGCCAATTGGGTTCACTAGGTCTTTCTATTATGTCCTGATATCCTAGTCCATTCGTTATATGTGGTAACTCAAATATATGAATATCTCTTGTCACATGACCACACCAGGGCAAGTAGAGTCACCCTCGCTGCCACACTGACTATTGGTTTTTAATTTACTCTTATTTTATCCCTATTTTTTTTTTAGCACTGGGCTGTACACTGGTTATTACAAGGATATACCTGTGTGGATGGTGAAGGTGACGTTTGTGGATGATGGAGGACGACCTGTGTGTGGATGATGGAAGGATGACCTGTGTGTTAATGATGGAAAGTGAACTGTGTGTGGATGATATAGGACCTGTGTGTGGATGATAGAGAGTGACCTGTGTGTGGATGATTTAGGTTGACCTGTGTGGATGATAGGGGAACCTGTGTGTGATTAGGGGGATGGGCCTTTTGTGGATTATGGAGGGTGACCTGTGTTTGGTTGATATAGGGTAACCTGTGTGTAGATGATGGAGGGTGACCTGTGTGTGGATGATGGAGGGTGACCTGTGTGTGGATGATGGAGGGTGACCTGTGTGTGGATGAGGGGGGTGAGCTGTCTGTGGATGATATAGGGTGACCTGTGTGTGGATGATGGAGGGTGACCTGTGAGTGGATGATGGGGGTGAGCTGTCTGTGGATGATATAGGGTGACCTGTGTGGATGATGGAGGGTGACCTGTGAGTGGATGATGGAGGGTGACCTGTGTGTGGATGATGGGGGTGAGCTGTCTGTGGATGATATAGGGTGACCTGTGTGTGGATGATGGAGGGTGACCTGTGAGTGGATGATGGAGGGTGACCTGTGTGTGGTTGATTGAGAGTGACCTGTGTGAATGATGGAGGGTAACCTATGTGTGGATGATGGAGGGTGACCTGTGTGGATGATGGAAAGGGTGACCTGTTTGTGAATGATATAGGGTTACCTGTGTGTGGATGATGTAGGGTTACCTGTGTGTGGATGATGTAGGGTTACCTGTGTGTGGATGATGTAGGGTGACCTGTGTGTGGATGATGGAGGGTGACCTGTGTGTGGATGATGGAGGGTGACCTGTGTGTGGATGATGGAGGGTGACCTGTGTGTGGATGATATAGGTAAGGTGATCTGTGGAACATTTAGGAAGATCAGTATATCTTCCGATATGTAAAAATAAATTGTATTTAAAGGATGTGAAGCTCACTTTGTGGACTGTAAAATAATATATAAAAAAAAAAAGTGGGATTACCTCTTTTATAAAAGTAACAAAGAAGTAATCAATTACTAAAAATTACCGACGCCTCTTGATCTAAGCTTTGCAGCAGCAATTTAAACCAAATATTCAATGCAGTTTAAAGCTGATTGGGAATCTAATTCTTTGTTTCCTTTCCTTGATGTTCATGTCCACCGCTCAGTTTCAGGTTTTGCCTTTTCCGTGTACCACAAGCCTATGCACAGTGGCATGTACATTCACTACTTTCCTTATCATGCTTTCTCTATCAAGAAAAGTGTTCTCCCTCTTTCTCCGTGCTCTCCGCAGTTGTGATCCTCAGTTCCTTGAAGCAGAAATTTCCACTCTTCATAATTCATTTTCCCGCCTTGGCTACTCTTCCCATTTCATAGACTCTGCTTTCTCTCGTGCCAAATGGACTTTCTTCTCTCCTAAACCCCCTACTCCTGGGAACTCTCCTGTCCTCTGCCTTCCCTACATCTCTGGTCTCTCTAATCTCAACAACTCTCTCCGTTCCATAGACATCAAACTTACCTTTCGCCAGACTAACACTCTTCGCACTAATCTAGTTCATACCTCCCCTCCCTCTATAGATTCTCCTGGTGTCTACTCTGTATCTTGTTCCTCCTGTCCTCTTCAGTACTTTGGAGAAACTGGCCGATCTCTTTCTGACAGACTCAGGGAGCACAAAAATAGTGTTAGACTTGCCGACACTAATAATGCTCTTTTCTGTCATGTCAGAGATCACAGTCATCCTATTGATTGGTCTTCTGCTAAAACTGTCTACCCTACGTCCAACTTTCACAGTCGCCGTCTGGTTGAATCCTCCCTTATACACAATTTTCCCTGTATGAATCTTAGCCCTGGCTTTGTCTCTGTAGATGCTTTCCGCTCCCATTACATTGTTAAATGCTCCAAACTTCAGAACACCCGTGACTTAACCTGATTCCTTCCCCTTCTATCTCTTCCCCCTTCTCATTTCTCCTCTGTTCCTCTTTGTTTTCTTTCATTTTTTTTTTTTTTTTTTTTTTTTGCCTTGTATTTGTCCTTTATTTGATTTTCATTTTTTACCCCACTGTGTTCTAGTTCTTACCCTATGCGGGCCGCCAGCTTCATTGCAGTGCTCCTTTCCTAGATTATGACTGACTCCACTACTACTACTACCACTACCACTATCACTACTACCTCCATTACCCCTCCACAACTTTCTTGTGCCCTCCCCTGTCTGCCTGCCTATAAATACCCCTTCCACCTGTCCTTCGTGTTAGTGTGACTTTGTAAATGGTCCAAGTCGGACCGAAACGTCGTCGTAAGCTCCTCTCTTTTTATATGTGTGGGTTGTGTGTGTATTGTTCCCTTTTTTGTTATTCAATGCAGTGTTTGGGGTCACTTTGCTTTTGAGGTATTTAGTGTGGAATAAACCTTGGTAATTGAGTAAGTTACAAAATTGAAAAAAAATATGCATACATGATACTTAACCAGTCAAAGCACCACCTACCTAACAACAGAGGAATCACACTACCGCATTATCTTCTTGTCACTATGCGTCACCTACTCCCTACTCTCCGCGTATATATACTCTCAGTTTAATCTCTGTGTTAGAAGTGCTCAAGGTCCCGGTACCAAAACGTTCCCTAATAAATATGTTCTTGTGTTTGCTCACGTGTCTTTTTCAACCGAGCTATTCAGTCCAGCCGTGTGCAGCCGTGTGCAGCCGTGTGCTGGCTGAGAACAAAATATCTTTGATTATCATCTTCAGTAATCATACAAAAGATCTGTGGTACAAGGACCATAAGATATGTTAAGGAGGGGAAGAAAGAATAGGAAAGGACAGAAATATAACGAACTAGTAGTTGGGTAGATAGTATGAGGAGGAGGAGAAAAGACTAGTGGCCTTCCCACTATATGTAGAGTGAAAATAAAATGCAGAAGAGTGGTAAGTAGGACATGGAAATATAAAAAAAATCCAATGCCCCTACATATGTATAATATAAAGACATATATACTAGTACGAGTTAAGTACGTTAACTCGTACTAGTATATATCAGTGACTGAAATACAGGTTCCCACGTCGCAACATATGTCATGTACAGAATATACTGTGTATACTCACGAAAGCTTCATAACTCGAATATGCTGAATAATGTAAACACACTCACAGCCTCTTCTTTTTCTTGCACAATATACTTATCGAAACCGGAGGCTTGGTTGTTGTCAGCTGTCAGATACTCTGGATGTTGAAAGTTGAGGAATATAGTTGTCGACAAAGGAGACGGATGGATGACAGTTGCTGCTCTCGAGACTTACCTCAAAAATGTTTTACGCAAATAAAAATGTGTTACCCAACTATCTGAGTCTTGTGGTAAGTTGGCGAGAATCATTGGTCGATGGAAGGCATCTTTATGGATAAAACATGTAACTCGTTGTTGGAGAGACATCCGCTGGGTCCTCTGAAGGGGATCTTAGATCACATATCCAGTGGTGTCAACTGCGAATGATGGATCTGTGGTATGAACTTATCTTGACACTGCACAAGCTACGTGACCAGAGAGAGAGCTGGGGTAACTGCTTGGAGCACAGCTTCAATATTGCTGAAGTGAAGTTGATGAACCTATTGTATGGCTTCAGAGAGAGCCATTTCTATGCTACCGAAGTTATAAAACCCTTTAGAAAGTGGAGACAGCCGGAATATGAATATAGCGTGTTTCGCTATAGGCGTTGACATACTTTTATTGACACATGCAGATAGATATATAAACTATCAATTCCTAACTTTTCTTTATTTGTGTTGACAGATTCCACGCATGAGCTTGAATTTATTTCGTATTCCACTTTTTATTCATTCTTTATGAACCTGTACGTTCATGCCTTTTGTTACGTTCGCGTAGTCGTCAATCGCTTGATACAATGATGCTTAAATATATTAACAAAAATAAATGAACATCGCCCACGGTTTTACTTTTCACATTGAGATCCGTGAACACTACATTTTACCAGTCGACGAATGATCCGTGACTCTCTTCCGAATCTTGGCCGGTGGATCCCTATCGAATTTTGGCCTTCGTTATGTGGAGGGAAGCATTACGTAGATTTGAATTTGGTAACTACAGCCTTCCAATACCATTTCAAGAACGGCTCAAGGATACTTTCACTTGGTGGGAAGTACTCCAAGGATTGTGCATGATCACATGGGTTTAGCACTTCGTGAATGTAAAACAAAACAGTTACGTTGAGTAGCCTGATTAACATGTATCCAGGGTAATTCTTCGTTGTTAATGCTAAATATATGTGTAAATAAAGACAATTCAGCCTTAATATCACATTACATATATTTTACTCGTTTTCAATAGTCATCAAATTTTAACATCAAAATTATTTCGATTTTTAGCCATATTTTTAGCTATGCTCTTGTAGTTATAAACAATGTATTTGAGAAAAATTCCATATTTTTGACATGTGGACAAGAGACTTTTAACAGTCTTGGATCACTTACAATATTCATATTGTGACTAAAATAAAAAAAAATTAGTCGCTGGAATAAACTAGACCGTTAGCCTCTTTCACAGCTCGACGAAATTCTTGGATGGTTCGTTAGCTATGTTACCAGGTCGATGGTTCAGGAATAACCCTGTGTGGTTCACAACCTCTGTTACCAAATCGGTGGTTGGGTGGTTAGTCTTTCAGTCTGCTGAACCTCTACATCTCCCTTTAAGACAAGGATTTTATCAACATACATTTTCAGGAGTCTAGGGATTGCTTCTATACGACACCAGGGTAAAAAAAAAGTCATTGTCAGTTAAAAATTAAAAAAGACTGGTATGCAAAGTGGTTTATACGAAAATATCAAACAAGAACTAAAATTAGTTTCCATAAAGCAGGAAAATAGTAAAGCAAGTGAATCGACCACCACAAGTAATTTACAAGAACATAAACAACGACACACCAACCAACAGCAATTTGTAATTCATTATCTTGATCAAATAAGTACTTCCATTATCATTTTAGATGTAGCAGATGGTTTTGAGGTTCCTTTCAAAAAAATATAAAAAAACATATTTGCAACAAAAATATATAATATTAATTTTTACATTAGCCGAAAAAAAAAATGTTATGCGTGTACAAGGGAATTCAGCCATTTTCCAGTTGAATAATATTAAAACAACAAACCAGGTCGTACTATTTATCAATCTCATGACGACAGGAGTTAATAGGGATTATATATATAAGTTAAGTGATTATTAAGTTTCTTGTTTGAAATTATTTCAGAAACGAAAAAGCTTAGTTCTAGACTAACAATAAAGCTGCAATGGAAGCAAGAATAGGAAACAGAAACCTAGCTAATTTATTATGCAATGTACCAACGATGGATAGCAAATACCTCTGAAAAACCTCACCCATGGTTTACCTACTCTCAGAGCCAAGTTTCTAAGCCATGGCTCTCATTTTCTTGATTGCCTGGTAAACCAGGCTGATATTGTCCTAACTAAACCAAACGAAACACCACTAAAGCCTATTGATACAGTAAACAAGATAAATGACTTCTCAACCATAGGATCAAATCTTGCCACTAAAATCCCAGATACCAACGCCCGAGCAAGTGATTACCTAGATGGGAATTTCCCATCCTCCTTCTATCTTGCACCTACTGAACCCACTGAAATCACCATGATAATCAAGTCACTTAAAAATAATCAGGGAATCTATCACAAGTCCCACCATTAATATACAAACGAGCCGCTCATGTCCTTTCACATCCTATTTCAATACTTTTTAACAAATCACTAGAAACTAGCACTTTCCCGACACTACTCAAAACAGCAAGGGTTACACCAATACACAAAGGTGGTGACCCCACAGACGTAAACAACTATAGGTCTATATCAAATCTACCGTTGCTATCCAAAATCTTCGAGAAACTTGTGCACAAGAGATTATACTCGTGCATAACGACACAAAGCATACTCAACCCCTTCCAATTTGGCTTCAGGAAAAATAAAAGCACTAACGATGCAATCGTAAGAATGATAGACCTGCTTTACACAGCACTGGAAAATAAGGAATATTCCATTAGGACTTTTTATTGTCCTAAGGAAAGCTTTCGACACAGTAAACCACAGCATCCTACTCCACAAACTTGACCACTATGGAATAAGAGGTCATGCACTTGCATACTTCAAATCCTACCTAACTAATAGGTACCAGTATGTCACCATTAAAGACACATCCTCCTCGATACGACCACTTGATACCGGAGTACCGCAGGGAAGTGTCCTTGGTACCCTGCTCTTCCTCTTATACATCAATGATCTTCCCAATGTATCACAACACCTGAAACCAATACTCTTTGCTGACGACACGACTTATGTCATCTCCCACACAAATCTTGCCACGCTTAATACCATTGTTAACAACGAATTAATAAAAATATCAACATGGATGACAGCCAATAAACTTACACTCAACACTGATAAGACCTTCTATATTATGTTTGGCAACAGAGCAGGTGATGCACAATTAAACATTAAGATCAACACTACTCCTATTGCTAGACATAATGAGGGCAAATTCCTGGGCCTTCACCTTGACAGCAGCCTGAAATTCAGCACCCATATCCAACACATAACAAAGAAAGTGTCCAAAACTGTGGGGATCCTCTCTAAGATACGTTACTATGTACCACAATCAGCCCTACTCACACTATACTATTCACTCATCTATCCCTACCTCACATATGCCATTTGTGCTTGGGGATCAACAGCAATTACCCACCTAAAGCCAATAATAACCCAACAAAAAGCCGCAGTAAAAATTATCACGCAATCCAACGCTAGGCAGCACACCCCCCCCCCCCACTCTTCAAAGACCTAAACTTACTCACTGTTCAGAACATCCACACTTACTACTCTGCAATCTACATTTATAGAACCATAAATTCCAACTTTTCCCTGAGCTTAAACACTTTCTTGACAGTTGTGACAGGACCCATAAACATAACACCAGACACTTACATCTCTTTGACATTCCCCGTGTCCAACTAAATCTATACAAAAATTCAATGTACATAAAAGGGCCTAAAATCTGGAACTCCCTGCCTGAAAACTCTAGAACTGCAGACACAACCTCCATTTTCAAAAGCACCGTTAAAAAACATCTTATCTCACTTACGCACCCAACCGGTAGCTAACCACATGAAAACTACTTTATCTTGCACATATCCACAGCAAAATACACTTATTGATATCAGTGATTCCCCCAAATTTGCACATGATTGTAACCAAAATTCTAATACAACTATTGCTTCATAATTCTTAAGCTATTCATTAGTTTTGCCTAAGACACTCCAATATAGAAATTGTATTATGCCAAAACATCACCCTCACCATTAATATATAAACTAACTGTTAAATTCTTAAATGTTTGTACTACAGTATATCAATTTTGTAAACCTAACCTTAATATCAGTATATTCATTGTGTCACTATTGAGTAAGATCTATCATAAGACTGCCTGAAATGCCTGGGCATACCTAGGCATATTATTGGCCATCTAGTAATATCTAACTCATAAAATGTATAAATAACACATGTACACCCCACTTTGTAATATTATCAGAAATAAAGTATCTGTATCCGTATCTGTAGTGATGGCGGCACTCTATCTGTGAATTATTATTATTATTATTATTATTATTATTATTATTATTATTATTATTATTATTATTATTATTATTATTATTATTATTATTATTATTATTATTATTATTATTATTATTATTATTATTATTATTATTATTATTATTATTATTATTATTATTATTATTATTATGTGATAAAATTACCTGCAGGAGGTTTAAAGGGCATTTCCTGAATTATTACCTGCAAATAATTTCGGTGAGGTAAGTGGGACTTAGTCATAGCAGGTTCGCCAAACTGTCACTCCCTCGATGCCCACTCCCTAACATTCTCACAAAAAACTAGACCTGACATTAAATTAATAATTACAATATTAAAACTAGCTACTCTGGTAAATAAAAGTTGTGCACTCTATATAATTAGGCTTGCTGAGTACATGAAATGTAATTGATATTAACACTTACCATTTAATTACATTAGATGGATGACACCACAACAATACCTAACACTTTGACGTCCCGCAAATTTTCTGTCCCAATTCGTCAACAGGGGACATTAACACGGGTTCCTAATTACAAATTCAGGCCGAAAACCCCCATTTGACCTTCGAGAACGGTTGATTTCATTGCACAACTAAGTCTAATGTTCACACATTAAATTGAATATGGCGCCTCTCCGGGTCAATCCCCGGCTCTTCCACATCCCTCCTCACTCAAAATTTTTCGAAGGGTCCAAATAGCATCACATTTTAATACGTAATTATTATATTTTTCAAATTAAACATGCTATATTTAGGAAAATTCAAAATTTTCCACACTCTAGCACACATAGTCATCACAGCCTTTTTGCTCTGGAACTTACAAGATTTAATTATTTTCCTGTACTGAGATTAATGCGAATGAAAAAAAAAAACAGTCTTCCATTACTCAATTTAATTTTTAATGGTTTTCACTAATGCAAACTTGGCCAAAACTGAACATGAAAAGTTCATTAGAACCTAAGTTAAATTATGAGTAATGAGTTAAAATGATTTTAAGGTGTAAGGAGAAAACAAAACACATCATTATGTGAAACACAGCTTATGACAGTCTTTAATGAGGCAGTGGAAAAACTTTAACATCCATAACGTAAAGTTCGTTAGACACAGTTATGTAATCGTTTACACTGTATCTGTTTTCAAGCTTAAATGCGTTTTGCAGTTTCCCATAGCCATGTTATTTAAATTACCAGTAGTGAGGAAATTCGTTTGTGTAGTTCAAAGGTTTCACACAAATGGGAAATTTAGATTTTTTTCTGTGCCCTGTGTTGATGTCACATCTGTCACACCTTTCTTTCTAATTGCCCCCAAGCTGTACATTTGCCCAAGAATTTAACCTCTTGGCACAAGACTGCGAACAAGAGCAAGCCTCATAGTTAGTATCAAGCACCTTCTAGTACTACTGTTGTAAAGACAGCATTTGAATTGACCAGCAAAACCTCTAAATGTAGCGTCCCTCACCGTGGAATTGCAGTCAGCTAACACACTAGTCCACATAATTCCGAGGTGAACAGGGATAATTGGTGATAAATTCCATAAAATAAGACACGAAGGAAACAGACACAGGTTATGTGAAATGAGATCCTTTAGTGTCACCATTTCGCTCACCCAGTTGGCTTTTTTATGCCACTTGAAAAAACACACTGCGTTGGAAAATGTTTTTATTAAAGGATTTATTACACATTTGTGTCTGTTTCTAAGAACTACAGGTGTTAAGAGATGTGCCCGAAGAACGTACACCACATGAAAGTGTAGTCAGGTGTTTCTGGTTTCTGGTAGTTAGCTGAGGCATAACAGTTACTCTGGTATTGTTCTATATCACATAACTGTACTTTGAAAGCATACGAGTCCACCCCTAACACTTGGCATTTATGTATTCTATACTCAGATGGGCTAATGAGAAAATAGACAGTGTGGCTGAAGAGGTATTTTGTAAATTGAAGAATGTAATGTTAATTAAAGCGTTTAGAAGAAGTGTGTGGTTGCAGGAGAGTAGTTGCAGGAGAAAAGAGCGATTGCTGTAAAAGGAATAAAAAATTAGCATATGAAAGGCTTTAACAACGTATAAGTGATACAAGAAGGGAGGAGTATATGGAGAGGAAAAGAGAGGTTAAGAGAATGGTGAAGAAATGTAAAAAAACAGTAAATGAGAGTGGGTGAAATGCTATCAACAAATTTTGCTTTGAAAAAGAAAAGTTTTGGAGTGAGATAAATAAGTTGAGAAAGCCTATGGAACGAATGGACTTAGCAGTTAAAAATAGGAAAGGATAGTTATTAGATGGAGAGATCGAGGTATTGTGAAGATGGAAGGAATATTTTGTGGAGGTGGAGGAGAATGATGATGAAGATAGAGAAGTTGTGATATTGTGGACTGGGAAGGGAGATATAACATCTCGTAGGAGTGAGGACCAGCCAGCTGTGAATGAGGGGGAGGTGCGTTAGGCAGTGTGTAGAACGAAAAGGGGTAAAGCGGCTGGGATTGATGGGATCAAGACAGAAATGTTGAAAGCAGATGGATATATAGTTTTGGAGTGGTTGGTTCTTTTTTATAATAAATGTATGGAAGAGGGAAAGGTATCTAGGTATTGGCAGAGAGCATGCATAGTTCTTTTGTATAAAGGTAAAGGGGGCAAAAGAGAGTGTAAAACTTATAGGGGACTAAGCCTTTTGAGTATACCTGGTAAAGTGTATGGTAGAGTTATTATTGAAAAAAAATAAGAGTAACACAGAGAGCAGGATAGCAGATGAACAAGGAGGCTTCAGAAAGGGTAGGAGATGGAAATAAATGGTATAAAATACCGACACAATGGAAAAATAAACACATAAGCAGTATAATGTGATCCTTTATTGACAACGTTTCGCCCACGCAGTGGGCTTTATTCACATTATACTGCTTATGTGTTTATTTTTCCAAGGGTAGAAGATGTAGAGCAAGTGTTTACAACGAATCATATAGGTGAAGAGTATTTACATAAGGGTAAAAAAGTTTTCGTTGTATTTATGAAATAAGAGGTAAATGAATGAAAGCAGTTATGATTTTTTATGAGGATAGTGAAGCTCAAGTTAGAATATGGAGGAGAGAGAAGGAGATTATTTCCCAGTAAATTTAGATAAGCCTTAAACAGGGATGCATGATTTCACCATAGTTGTTCAGTATATATATTTATAGATGGGGTTGTACGAGAAGTGACTACTTGGGTGTTGGCAAGAGGTGTGAGATTAATAAGAGATAACGAATCTAACACAAAGTGGGAGTTGCCATAGATGCTTTTTCTGGATGAATCTGCTTTTGGGAGATTCTGAAGAGAAGTTGCAGAAGTTGGTGAAAGAGTTTGGAAGGGGATATAAAAGAAGTAAATTAAAAGTGAACATAGGAAAGAGCAAAGTGATGACGATAACATAAAAAATAGGTAATGAAAGATCAGATATCAGATTGGAAAGAGGAAGTGAATGTTTTCAGATATTTGGAAGCTGATTATCAACAGATTTATGAATTGACTAAGAATTGACTAAGCAAAAAAACTAAGTTGTGTTCTGAGGCATCTGTGGAGACAAGGAACGTTATTCATGGAAGCCAAGAGGAGAATGTATGAAAGAATAGTGGTCTGAAGCATGGGAAGTGAATGTTGCAACAGGGAGAAGGCTGGAGGCAGTGGCGATGTCGTGTCTGAAGGAAGTGTGCAGAGTGAATATAATGCATAAAATCCGTGGCTTAGAGATTTCAAGGAGGTGCAGGGTTTCTAAAAGCATTATCCAGAGGGCGAGGAGGGGATGTTGATGTCGTTCTGACGTTTAGATAGGATAGAACAAAATAAAATGACTTAGTGGGCGCATAAATCTGTAATGGAAGGAAGCTGGTGTAGGGGTCGTCCTTGGAAAGGTTGGTGGGGAAAGGGGGAGTTAAAGGAGGTTTTTGTGTGTGAAAGGCTTGGACTTACAGCAAGCTTGCATGATCGTATATTAGATAGGAGTGTGTGGAGACAAATTGCTTTTATTATTTGAAGTGGTATTGAAGTGAGAGCAAGGTAAAATTAATGCAGGAATTCTGGGAAACAGGTTAGCCAGACTTGAGTCGTAGAGGTGGGAAGTACATTGCCTGCGCTCCGAAGGAGGAGTGTTGATATGTTGCATTTTTTTTAACTCTAATGTAGGAGTGCCTCTTGCAACATAGTGATGGAGTGAATGGCAATGAATGTCTTTCTTCTTTTTCGGTGGGAAACGGCCGATGTGTTAATAATAGCAATTAAACACACACACGCACACACACACACACACACACACACACACACACACGCACGCACACACACACACACCCACAGCTAAGAAGGGGTAAGATAAAGCTCACACAGCAGGGAGTGAGTGACCTAGTAGCGACCAGTAAAGAGGCAGGGCCAGGAGCTGACTCCAACCTTGCAGCCACAATAAGGTGAATACAATTAGGTGAGTACACACATATTCATATAAAAATTACAAACATTATCTTTCAGTCAACAGCAGCATTCAAACCACAGCCAGACCCCAGATATAAATATGGGCGCCTAGCTGAAGCTAGGCGGTGTATTCCATTTCCCGGAACACCAGGTTAGTGATAAATTAGTTCACAAAATCCTGCCGCATGCAGTGAAATTCGAAATAGATTTTTGGAATGATTATCAATTCGCAAACCGGCGAAATTATATACAAATATTATCCCTCAGTCTACAACAGGATTCGAACTTGTACATTACGCATCAAAATATACAGCGCTTTAGTCACACAGAAAAATGTTTGGTAATAGGTACTTAATATTTCAGGAAAAAGAGGATTAATAAGTATACGTGATATGATATAGAGCGTAGTGAAAATTGTTTGTTTATGTATTGGTGGATAAAAGGTTGAGGGTAGGCTTTTGGATGTGCATATTTATAGAAGGGCAACAAATATTTCAGATCATATTTAGTTATACCTAGAGTGAGTGCTAAACGTTGATGGGGTACAAGAAGAATAACATCAGGGAGTAAGAGAGAGGTGAAAGTTTATAAACCAAAGAAGGAAGAAGTTAGGATAATATACAAGGAACTATTGCTTGAAATATGAGCTAGTGAGAGAATAGGTAAAGAGGAAGTTGAAGAGGAATTGGAGTAGATTTTAAAATACGGTGTTAGAGTGTCCAACAGAAGTTTGTGAATACAGGAGGGTGGGTGCGGGGGAAGAGGAATGATTGGCGGAACGATGAGTTAAAGAGAGTGGTAAGAGGCAAAAAGTTAGTGCATGAGAGATTTTTACAAAGCAGAAGTGATATAAGGAGGGAGAAGTAAATCTTCTTTCAACAAAATAGGTCGTATCCCACCGAAGCGGGGTGGCCCAAAAGAAAAAACGAAAGATTCTCCTTTTAAATTTATTAATGTATACAGGAGTAAGGGTTAATAGCCCTTTGCTCCCGGTATTTTAGTCGCCTCTTACGACACGCATGGCTTACAGAGGAAGAATTCTGTTCCACTTCTGCATGGAGATAAGCGGAAATAAACAAAAACAAAAACTAGTAAGAAGATAGAAGAAAACCCAGAGGGGTGTGTGTTATACCTCCCTTGTTCATGTATGTGTAGTGTGACCTAAGTGTAAGGAGAAGTAGCAAGGCGTGCCTGAAATCTTGCATATTTATGAGACAGAAAAAAGACAGCAGCAATCCTACCATCATGTAAAACAATTGAAGGTTTCCGTTATACACTCACTTGGCAGGACGGTAGTACCTCCCTGGGCGGTTCCTGTGTACCAACCTACTACCTAGAAGAAGTAAATGAAGAGAGAAAAAGAGGTTAAGAGAGTGAAAAGAGAATATGTAAAAAGAAAACAAATGGGAGAGTGGGTAAGGTGCTGTCAACATTTTTTTCTGAGAATAATAAAGTTTTGGAATGACAATAGTAAGTTGAGAAAGCCTCGGAAATGAATGGATTTGACAGTTAAAAACAGAGAAGGGGAGTTATTTGATGAGAAGTTGGAAGGATCAGAAAGATGGAGAGAATAATTTGAAGAACTGTTAAATGTTGATAAAGAGAGGGAAGCTGTGATTTCGTGCATTGGACAGGGAGAAAAGAAGAGTAAGATGTGAGTGAGGCTTTAGGCAAAATGAAAGTGGGTAAAGCAACTGAGACTGATGGGATCAAGACAAATGTTAAAAGCAGGTGAGGATATAGGTTTGGAGTGATTGATGCATTTATTTAATAAAAGTATGAACGAGGGGAAGGTACCTAGGGATTAGCAGAGAGCATGCATACTTCCTTGTTATAAAGGCAAAGGAGACAAGAGAGAGTTTAATAATTACAGGGGAATAAGATTGTTAATTTTTTTTTAACAAACCGGCCGTATCCCACTGAGGCAGGGTGACCTCTTCTCATGTATAAATTACTAAATTTTTAAAGTTTCACTTTCAAAATTTAGTAATTTATACATGAGAAGAGCTTACTAGCCCCTTGATCCCAGCATTTTTGTGGTCTCTTACGACATGCATGGCTTATGGAGGAAGAATTCTATTCCACTTTCAAATGGAGAAAGCCTGTTGAGTATACCTCATAAAGTGTATGGTAGAGTTATTATTGAAATAATTAAGGGTAGATCGGAGAGCAGGATCACAGATTAACAAGGAGGCTTTGGGAAGGGTAGGGGATGCATAGACCAACAAGATTTTGTTGCATTTATGGATTTCGAAAAGTCATATAATAGGGTGGATAGGAGAGCAATGTGACAGATGTTGCAAGTGTACTGAATAGGTGGTAGGTTAGTGAAAGCAGTTAACAGTTTTTACGAGTATATTGAGGCTCAGGTTAAGGTACGTAGGAGAGAAGAGGGATTATTTTCCAGTAAAAGTACGCCATAGACAAGGATGCTTGATGTCACCATGGTTGTTTAATATATTTAAAGATGGGGTTGTAGGAGCAGTGAATGCATGGGTATTGCGGAAAGATGTGGGATTGGAAGTTAAATAATGTAACACAAAGTGTAAGTTGTCACGACTGTTTTTTTTTTGCTGATGATACTGCTTTTGGGAGAGTCTGAAGAGCAGTTGCAAAGGTGGGTGGACGAAATTAGAAAGGGTATGTAAAAGAAGGAAATATAAAATGAACATAGAGAACAGCAAGGTGATGAGGGTAACAAAAACATTATGTAATGAAAGATTGTATATCAGATTTGACGGAGGGAGTATGGAGGAAGTGAATGTGTTCTGATATTAGTGAGTGGACTTGCCAGCAGATGGGTCTACTAAACACGAGGTGAACCACAGAATTGATGAAGTGAAAAAGTGAGTGGCGCATTGAGGCATTTGTGGAGGAAAAGAACTCTAGCCTTGGAGGCAAAATGGGGAATGTGTGACAGTATAGTTATACCAATACTCTTATATGGGTGTGAAACATGGTTTGTGATTGTTGTATCAAGGAGGCGGCTGGATGCAGTGGCGATGTATCTAATGGCAATGTGTTGTACGAATATTATGCAGAGAATTCGTAGCTTTGAGATTAGAAGGAGGAGCGGGGTTACTTAAAGTATTATCCAGAGGGCTGAAGAGGGGTCGTTCAGGTGGTTCGGACATTTGTAGAGGATGGAGAAAAATATAATAACTTGGAGCGCACATAAATGTGTAGTGGATGGAAAGCGGATTCGAGGTAGGGGTCGTCCTATGAAAGGATGGAGGAACAGTGTCAAGGAGGATTTTGCGAGCGAGGGCTTAGACATCTAGGAAGCCTGCGTGAGCATGGAAGATAGGAATGAGTGAATGCAAGTGGCTTTTATGACTTGTGATGTTGGAGGGTGAGCAAGGTAACATCTATGACAGGACTCAGGGAAGCCGATTAGCCGGACCTGAGTCCTGGAGGTGGGAAGTAGTGCCTGCGTTCTGAAGAAGGGGTTGGGATATTTGTAGTTTTAAACTATAGTATTGCCGCCACACTAGTAAGAAAGTAATGGAGTAACACACAAATAATCCCCACATAGAAGAGAAGAGCTTACGACGACGTTTCGGTTCGACTTGGACCATTTATAAAGTTAGTGTGACTTTGAAAATGGTTCAAGTCGAACCGAAACGTCGTCGTAAGTTCCTCTCTCCTCAGTGCGGGTTGTTTGCGTTTTGTTCCAGTCACAGAATTGTGCCTTTTTGTTATTTAGTAATGGAGTGAGTGATGTGGAAAGTGTTTCGGGTCACCCTACCTCGGTGGGAAGAGGCCGCTGTGGTAAAAAATGCGTGCGTGTTTGTGTGTGTGTGTGTGTGTGTGTGTGTGTGTTTGTGTGTGTGTGTGTGTGTGTGTGTGTGTTGCAGGAGTCGATTCATAGCTCTTGGCTTCACCTCATCACTGGTCGCTACTGGGTCACTCACTCCCTGCTCTGTGAGCTTCATCATACCTCTTCCTAAAGCTATGTATGGATCCTGCCTCCACCACCTCACTTTCCACACAACTCTGTGACTGAAGAATTACTTCATCTCTGTGACTCAGCTGAGTCTTCAACTTTCAATTGTGACACCTTGTCGCTGTTTCCCATCTCTGGAACATCTTATCTCTGTCCACCTTGTCGATTCCTCTGAGTATTTTATATGTTGTTATCATGTCTTCCCTGTCCCTTCTGTCCTCCAGTGTCATAAGGTCAATTTCCTTAACCTCTCCTCGTAGGATTTGCCCCTTAGCTCCGGAACTAGTCTCGATGCAAACCTTTGCACTTTCTCTAATTTCCTGACGTGCTTGACCACGTGTGGGTACCAAACTGGTGCTGCATACTCTAATATAGGCCTGACGTACACGGTGTACAGAGTCCTGAATGACTCCTTACTGAGATGTCGGAATGCTATTCTTAGGTTTGCTAGTCACCCATATGCTGCAGCAGTTATTTGCTTGATGTGCACCTCAGGAGATATATTCGGTATTATACTCATCCCAAGATACTTTTCCTTGAGTGAGGTTTGTAGTCTTTGGCCCTCTAGGCTGTATTCTGTCTGCAGTCTTTTTTGACCATCCGTGATCTTCATGACTGCATTTCGAGGGGTTGAACTCCATCCAGGAGACAGTTGCTAGACCAGGTCTGTAGCCTGCACAGATCCCTTTGTAGTACTGCCTGGTCCTCCGACTCAATTTTCCACATTAACTTCACATCGTCTGCAAACAGACACTTCTGATTCTATTCCTTTCTGTCATGTCGTTCACATATACCAGAAACAGCATCGGTCCTAGGACTGACCCCTGTGGAAACCCGCTCGTCGCAGGTGCCCGCTCCGACACCTCGTCACGTATCACGACTCGCTGTTGCCTTCCTGTCAGTTATTCTCTGATCCATTGCAGTGCCTTCCCTGTTATACCTGCCTGGTCCTTCAGCATTTGCAAATCTCTTGTGTGGAACTGTCAAAAGCCTTTTTACAGTCCAATAAAATCAAATCAAACCCTCCCTTCTCTCTCTTGTCTTACTGCCGTCACCTTGACATAGAACTCCAGGACGTTTGTGACACAGGATTTCCCGTCCCTGAATCCGTGCTGGTTGTCGCAGATAAACTCATTCTTTTCTAGGTGCTCCACCACCCTTCTCCTCCTGATAATCTTCTCTATGACTTTCCGTACTATGCATGTCAGTAATACTGGTCTGTAGTTTAATGCTGCATGTCTGTCTCTTTTTTATTAATTGGGACTACCTTTGCTGTCTACCATATTTCAGGTAGTCGCCTTGATTTGAAATATGTTTTGCAGATTGTTGTGGTACACAGAGCGCCTCTGCTCCCTCTCTCAGGACTCACAAAGAGATGCTATCTGGCCCCATCGCCTTTGATGCATGTAGTTAGCAGCATTTTCACCTCCTCCTCGGTTGTGTGTATTGTGTCCAGCACTTGATGGAGTACCCCATAACTCCGTGTTTCTAGAGTCGTTTCTGTCTCCACTGTGAATACTTCTTTATATCTCTTGTTGAGCTCCTCACATACTTCTCGGGCATTTCTTGTGAGCTCCCCTCCTTCGTTCTACAGCCTGATTGCCTGGTCCTTTACTGTTGTTTTTCTCCTGATGTGGCTGTACAGCTTTGGGTTGGATTTGACTTTTGCTGCTATGTTATTTTCGTATTGTTGCTGTACCTCAATCCTTTCCTGAGCATATTCATTTCTGGCTCTTTAATTACTCTTTCTATTTTCTGGTTCCTCTGTCTCATACACTTCTTCCGTTTTCTATTGCATTGGCCTCTCTACACCTCTGGGTGAACCAAGGGTTCGTCTTGACCTTCTCATTAACTGTTGCCCTTGGGTACAAACTTCTCCACTGCTGCCTTGCAAATTGTTGTCAGATATTCCATCATCTCGTTTACTGATTTCGCTTTCAGTTCTCTGTCCCACTGAACTTCATACAGAATGTTCGTCACGCCTGTGTAGTCCCATCTCTTGTAGTTTGGCTTCGTTTCCCTGCCCTTCCTGCTTCACTTTCCATTTGTAATTCCACTATGTATTCAATGCTCAGAACCAAGTGATCGCTAGGTCCGAGGGGCCTTTACTTTGTAATATCCTCAATAACTGCATTGCTCAAGGTGAATACTAGGTCAAGTCTTGATGGTTCTTCCTTTCCTCTCTTTCTGGAAGTCTCCCTAACGTGTTGATGCATGAGGTTTTCCAGTACCACCACCATCATCTTAGCCCTCCAGTTTTCTGGGCCCTCATGTGGCTCCAGGTTTTTCCAGTCAATTTCTTTGTGATTGAAGCCACCCACAACCAGTAGTTTTGCCCTGCCTACATGGGCCCTCGTGGCCACTTCAGCCATTGTGTCAGCCATTGCTCTGTTACTCTCATCATATTCTTGTCTTGGCCTCCTGCTATTCTGCGGTGGATTATACATCACTGCAATTACTGCCTTGGGACCTCCGGATAGAAGTGTTCTTATTATATAGTCGCTTGCTTCTCATTTGTCTCCTCTCTCCAGCTCCTCAAAATCTGATTGGATTTTGATGACCAGTGCTAATCCTTCACTCCCTCTGTCTTTCCTCAGGATCTGATACCCAGATGGAAAGATGGTATTTGTTATCATACCCATGAGTTGGGTTTCTCTGAGAGCTATGATGTCTGGTGCTGATGTTTTATTCTTTCGTGGCACTCGTCTGTTGGGGCTTTAGGAGTGGAGAACCTAGAAGAGTGCTGTGGGATTCTACTGCAAAGCGTGGGGCAGGGGCAGTGAGTGTGGATTGTAGGTCATATTGCGATAATATGCTTGGCTGTGGTGTTCTGTGGGTGGTTCTGTTGGAGTTTGCACGTGTTGCTCTGCCCGGTTCTGGTTGTTCTCTGCTGACTCTGCCCTTGGCATTTCTCTCTCTCTCTCTCTCCTCTCTCTCTCTCTCTCTTTCTTATATTATATATATATATATATATATATATATATATATATATATATATATATATATATATATATATATATATGTCGTGCCGATTAGGTAAAACTGGTCAATTAGCAAGAACTCATCTAAAATTAAGTCCTTTCTAAAATGTTCTCTTATACGTTTAAAGATATATTTTTTCATTTATGTTAATGTAAGAATTTATAATTTTGTACCAAAGAAACTTTGAAAACCTACTAACCTTATTACAACAAGCGCAATTTAATTTAGCCTAACCCAACTAAATATATTTTAGATACGTTAACATTAATTTAATAATAAACAAACACAATGAAATATATTTTTTCGTTATATTCAGAATGATTTTGGCGAAATTATTGCATACACAAATTTTCACTTGTCTTATATGGCAAGGTGAGCGTTGCTATTAAGCCAAAATCGCAAGTTTACTACCTAATGATTAATATATATATATATATATATTTTTTTTTTTTTTATTAACACATGGCCGATTCCACCAAGGCAGGGTGGCCCGAAAAGAAAAACTTTCATCATCATTCACTCCATCACTGTCTTGCCAGAAGGGTGCTACACTACAGTTAAAAACTGCAACACTAACACCCTCCTTCAGAGTGCCGGCACTGTACTTCCCATCTCCAGAACTCAAGTCCGGCCTGCCGGTTTCCTGAATCCCTTCATAAATGTTACTTTGCTCACACTCCAACAGCACGTCAAGTATTAAAACCATATGCCTCCATTCACTCCTATCAAATACGCTCACACATGCTTGCTGGAAGTCCAAGCCCTCGACACAAAACTTCCTTTACCCCTCCCTCCAACCTTTCCTAGGCCGACCCCTACCCGCCTTCCCTCCACTACAGATTTATACACTCTCAAAGTCACTCTGTCTCGTTCCATTCTCTCTACATGTCCAAACCACCTCAACAACCCCTCCTCAGCTCTCTGGACAATCGTTTTGGTGATCCGCACCTCCTCCTAATTTCCAAACTCCGAATTCTCTGCATTATATTCACACACACATTGACCTCAGACATGACATCTCCACTGCCTCCAGCCTTCTCCTCGTTGCAACATTCATCACCCATGCTTCACACCCATATAAGAGCGTTGGTATAACTATCTCTCATACATTCCCCTCTTTACTTCCATGGACAAGGTTCTTTGTCTCCACAGACTCCGAAGTGCTCCACTCACCCTTTTCCCCTCATCAATTCTATGATTCACCTCATCCTTCATAGACCCATCCGCCGACATGTCCACTCCCAAATATCTGAATACATTCACCTCCTCCATACTCTCTCCTCCAATCTGATATCAATCTTTCGTCACCTATTCTTTTTGTTATCCTCATCACCTTACTCTTTCCTATATTCACTTTCAATTTTCTTCTTTTACACACCCTACCAAATTCATCCACCAACCTCTGCAGCTTCTCTTCAGAATCTCCCAAAGCACAGTGTCATCAGCAAAAAGCAACTGTGACAACTCCACTTTGTATTTGCTTCTTTATCTTTTAGCCCAACACCTCTTGCCAAGACCCTCGCATTCACTTCTCTTACAACCCCATCTATAAATATATTGAACAACCACGGTGACATCACACATCCTTGTCTAAGGCCCACTTTTACTGGAAATAGTCCCTTCCCTCCTACACACTCTAACCTGAGCCTCACTATCCTCATAAAAACTCTTCACTGCTTTCAGTAACCTTCCTCCTATTCCATACACCTGCAACATCTGCCACATTGCCCCCTATCTACCCTATCATACGCCTTTTCCAAATCCATAAATGCCACAAAAACATCTTTACCCTTATCAAATACTGTTCACCTATATGTTTCACTGTAAACACTTGGTCTACACACCCCCTACCTTTCCTAAAGCCCCCTTGTTCATCTGCTATCCTGCTTTCTGTTTTACTCTTAATTCTTTCAATAATAACTCTACCATACACTTTACCAGGTACACTCAACAGACTTATTCCCTATAATTTTTGCACTCTCTTTTGTCCCCTTTGCCTTTATACAAAGGAACAATACACGCTCTCTGCCAACCCCTAGGTACCTTACCCTCTTCCATACATTTATTAAATAATAGCACCAACCACTCCAAAATTATATCCCCACCTGCTTTTAACATTTCTATCTTTATCCCATCAATCCCAGCTGCCTTACCCCCTTTCATTCTACCCACTGCCTCACGAACTTCCCTACACCCACAACTGGCTCTTCCACACTCCTACAAGATGTTATTCCTCCTTGCCCTACACACGAAATCACAGCTTCCCTGTCTTCATCAACATTTAACAAATCCTCAAAATATTCTCTCCATCTTCCCGATACCTCTAACTCTCCATTTAATAACTCTCCTCTCCTATTTTTAACTGTCAAATCCATTTGTTCTCTAGGCTTCCTCAACTATTAATCTCATTCCAAAACTTTTCTTATTTTCAACAAAATTTGCTGATAACATCTCACCCACTCTCTCATCTGCTCTCTTTTTACATTGCTTCACCACTCTTTTAACCTCTCTTTTTCTCTCCATATACTCTTCCCTCCTTGCATCACTTCTACTTTGTAAAAACCTCTCATATGCTAACTTTTTCTCCCTTACTACTCTCTTTACATCATCATTCCACCAATCGCTCCTCTTCCCTCCGCACCCACTCGCCTGTAACCACAAACTTCTGCTGAACACTCTAACACTACATTTTTAAATCTACCCCATACATTTTCGACCCCATTGCCTACACTCTCACTAGCCCATCTATCCTCCAATAGTTGTTTATATCTTACCCTAACTGCCTCCTCTTTTAGTTTATAAACCTTCACCTCTCTTTTACTTACTGATTCTATTTTCCTTGTATCCCATCTACCTTTTACTCCCACTGTAGCTATAACTAAAAAGTGATCTGATATATCTGTAGCCCCTCTATAAACATGTACATCCTGAAGTCTACTCAACAGTCTTTTATCTACCAATACATAGTCCAACAAACTACTGTCATTACGCCCTACATCATATCTTGTATACTTATTTATCCTCTTTTTCTTAAAATATGTATTACCTATAACTAAACCCCTTTCTATACAAAGTTCAATCAAAGGGCTCCCATTATCATTTACACCTGGCACCCCAAACTTACCTACTACACCCTCTCTGCATGTTTCTCCCACTTTAGCATTTAGGTCCCCTACCACAATTACTCTCTCATTTGGTTCAAAAGTTCCTATACATTCGCTTAACATCTCCCAAAATCTCTCTCTCTCCTCTACACTCCTCTCTTCTCCAGGTGCATACACGCTTATTATGACCCACTTTTCGCATCCGACCCTTATTTTAATCCACATAATCCTTGAATTTACACATTTATATTCCCTCTTTTCCTTCCATAACTGATCCTTCAACATTATTGCTACCCCTTCCTTAGCTCTAACTCTCTCAGATACTCCTGACTTAATCCCATTTATTTCTCCCCACTGAAACTCGCCTACCCCCTTCAGCTTTGTTTCGCTTAGGGCCAGGACATCCAACTTCTTTTCATTCATAACATCGGCAATCATCTCTTTCTTATCATCCGCACTACATCCACGCAATTCAGACAACCCAATTTTATAAAGTTTTTCTTCTTCTCGTTTTTAGTAGATTTGTACAGGAGAAGGGGTTACTAGCCCATTGCTCCCGACATCTTAGTCGCCTCATACGACACGCATGGCTTACGGAGGAAAGATTCTTTCCACTTCCCATGGACAATAGAGAAAATAAAAAGAACAAGAGCTATTAAGAAAAGAAGAAAAACCTAGATGTGTGTATGTATATATATGCATGTGTATGCCAGTGTAGTGTGTCCAAAGTGTAAGTAGAAGTAGCTAGATATACCTGTTATCCAGCGTGTTTATGAGACAGAAAAAGACACCAGCAATCCTACCATCATTAAAACAGTTTCAGGTTTCTGTTTCACAGTCACCTGGCAGGACAGTAGTACCTCCCTGGGTGGTTGCTGTCTACCAACCTACAAATATATATATATATATATATATAATATATATATATATATATATATATATATATATATATATATATATATATATATATATATATATATATATATATATATGTATGGATTAGGTAAACTGGTCAATTAGCAGAACTCATCTAAAATTAAGTCCTTTCTAAAATTTTCTCTTATACGTTTAAAGATATATTTTTCATTTATGTTAATGTAAGAATTTATAATTTTGTACCAAGAGAAACTTTGAAAACCTACCTAACCTAATTACAACAAGCGCAATTTAATTTAGCCTAACCCAACTAAATATATTTTAGATACGTTAACATTAATTTAATAATAAACAAACACAATTAAATATATTTTTCGTTATGTTCAGAATGAGTTTGGCGAAATTATTGCATACACAAATTTTCACTTGTCTATATGGCAAGGTGAGCGTTGCTATTTAAGCCAAAATCGACATATATATATATATATATATATATATATATATATATGTCGTGCCGATTAGGTAAAACTTGCGATTTTGGCTTAAATAGCAACGCTCACCTTGCCATATAAGACAAGTGAAAATTTGTGTATGCAATAATTTCGCCAGACTCATTCTGAACTAACGAAAAAATATATTAATTGTGTTTGTTTATTAAATTATGTTAACTTTCTAAAATATATTTATTGATTAAGGCTAAATTAAATTGCGTTTGTTGAATAGGTTAGGTAAGGTTTTCAAAGATTTCTATTGTCAATATAAATTCTTACATTAACATAAATTAAAAATATATCTTTAAACATATAAGAGAAAATTTTAGAAAGGACTTAATTTTAGATGAGTTCATGCTAATTGACCAGTTTTATAATCGGCACGACTATATATATATATATATATATATATTCGTGCCATTATGTAAAACTGGTCAATTAGCAAGAACTCATCTAAATTTAGTCCTTTCTAAAATTTTCTCTTATACGTTTAAAGATATATTTTTTCATTATGTTAATGTAAGAATTTATAATTTTGTACCAAGAGAAACTTTGAAACCTACCTAACCTTATTACAACAAGCGCAATTTAATTTATCCTACAACTAAATTTATTTTAGATACGTTAACAATAATTTAATAATAAACAAACACAATGAAAGATATTTTTCGTTTTGTTCAGAATGATTTGGCGAAATTATTGCATACACAAATTTTCACTTGTCTTATATGGCAAGGTGAGCGTTGCTATATAAGCCAAAATCACAGGTTTTACCTAATCGGCACGACATATATATATATATATATATATATATATATATATATATATATATATATATATATATGTATATGTCTTGCGGTTAGGTAAAATTTGAATTTTGGCTTAAATAAGCAACGCTCATCTTGCCATATAAGACAAGCGAATATTGCGTATGCAAAATTTCGCAAAAATCATTCTGAAACTAACGAAAAATATATTTCATTGTGTTTGTTTATTATTAAATTATTTTAAACGTATCTAAAATATATTTATAGTTAGGCTAAATTAAATTGCTCTTGTTATAATAAGGTTTGGTAATTCAAAGTTTCTTGTACAAAATTATAATTTTGCATTAACATAAATGAAAAAAATATATCTTTAAACGTATAAGATCATTTTTAGAAAGGGCTTAATTTAAATGTTATTGCTAATTGACCGTTTTATATTGGATATTTATATTATATATATATATATATATATATATATATATATATATATATATATATATATATATTGGGGAGGCACTCACCCCAGATTTCCTTCTTGCTGTTCCCAATTCCTCTCTGGGGACTCGACTCGACCCACAGGCCATTCGGATTGGTGTTGCTCTTCGCCTAGCCGCCCCCATACTCACCGAACATAGGTGTATTTGCGGCAGGGTGACGGCTGATCAATTCGGACTTCATGGTCTAGTGTGTCACACATCAGAAGGGAAATATGCTAGACATGAGGAGGTCAATGAAATCATAAAGAGAAGCCTCGCCACAGCCCGTTGCCCAGCTCAACGGGAACCCCAAGTGCAGAGGTCTGACGGAAGTCAAAAGCGTCCTGATGGAGCCACCATGCTACCCTGGAAGGATGGTAAGCAGATTGCTTGGACTACACCTGTGCTGCCACATTGGCAGACACCACCTGCCACACTCCTTAGCCGAAGGGGGTGGAGCTGCCAGCCACAGGGAGACCCAGAAGACCCGCAAATATGAAGACCTTCCCTCTTGCTATAACTTCATCCCAATAGGGTCGGAGACCCATGGAGCATGGGGCAAGTGTGCTCTAAAGTTTCTCAAGGAGCTGGGTGGAAAACTCATCATAGAAACCAAGGACCACAGGACGACCAGCTTAATCTTTCAGAGACTCAGTGTTGCGATCCAGAGGGGAAATGCCTGCAGTATTCTGGGCACGCGGCCCACTGCCGGGGAGTTGGACGAAGTATTTGACATGTAGCTCTGAGTTGTTATCTATGTTGTTTTACTCCCCATTGTATCTTGTATTGAAATAAAGTTTGTAAAAAAAAAGATGGGGTGGTAGGGGAAGTGGAATATTCAAATGGCTTCAGAAAGAAATCTAATATTCTTCCTTGAAGTCTTTTTATCCACTTCTCCGAGGCAATAGGTCCCACAATTGACACCAGAGGTGGACCCCATCCTATATATATATATATATATATATATATATATATATATATATATATATATATATATATATATATATAGTATATATATATATATATATATATATATATATATATATATATATATATATATATATATATATATATATATATTATGTATATATATATATATATATATATATATATATATATATATATATATATATATATATATATATATATATATATATATATATATATATATATATATATATAGTGGGATGTTTGAATGTGCGTGGATGTTGTGCGAATGATAAGAAAGAGATGATTGTAGATGTTATGAATGAAAATAAGCTGGATGTCCTGGCTTTAAGTGAGACAAAGCTGAAGGGGTAGGAGAGTTTCAGTGGGGAGAAATAAATGGGATTAGATCAGGGTTTCAAATAGAGTTAGAGCTAAAGAAGGAGTGGCAATAATGTTGAATAATCAGTTATGGCAGGTAAAGAAGGAATATAAATGTATAAATTCAAGGATTATGTGGAGTAAAATAAAGGTTGGATGTGAAAAGTGGGTTATAGTAAGTGTTTATGCACCTGGAGAAGAGAGAAGTGTAGAGGAGAGAGAGATTTTGGGAAATGTTGAGTGAGTGTGTGGGAGTTTTGAACCAAGTGAGAGAGTAATTGTGGTTGGGGATCTTAATGCTAAAGTGGGTAAAAATGTTGTGGATGGAGTAGTAGGTAAATTTGGGGTGCCAGGGTAAATGTAAATGGGAACCATTAATTGAGCTATGTGTAGAAGAGGTTTGGTAATAAGTAATACATATTTTATGAAAAGAGGATAAATAAATATACAAGGTATGATATAGCACGTAAGGAAAGTAGTTTGTTGGATTATGTATTGGTGGATAAAAGGTTGATGAGTAGGCTTCAGGATGTACATGTTTATAGAGGGCAACGGATATATCAGATCATTATTTGGTTGTAGCTACAGTTAGAGTAAAAGGTAGATGGGACAAAAGAAAATGGCAACAGCAAGTAAGAGAGGTAAAAGTGTATAAACTAAGGGAGGAGGAAGTTAGGGTGAGATATAAGCAACTATTGGCAGAAAGGTGGGCTAGTGCAAGTAGGAGTAGTGGGGGTTGAAGAGAGTTGGGATAGTTTTAAAAATGCAGTATTAGAAAGTGGGGCAGAAGTTTGTGGCTATAGGAGGGTGGGTGCAGGAGGAAAGAGAGTGAGTGGTGGAATGAAGAAGTAAAGGGTGTGATAAAAGAGAAAAAGGTAGCTTATGAGAGGTTTTACAAAACAGAAGTGTTAATAGAAGAGCAGATATATGGAGAGTAAAAGAAAGGTGAAAGAGTGGTGAGAGAGTGCAAAAGAAGAGCGGATGAAAGAATGGAGAGGCTCTGTCAAGAAATTTTGCTGAAAACAAAAATTTTTGGAGTGAGATAAACAAGGTAAGAAAGCCTAGGAACGAATGGATTTGTCAGTTAAAAACAGAGTAGGGAGTTAGTAGATGGGGAGCTGGAGGTATTGGGTAGATGGCGGGAATATTTTGAGGAACTTTTAAATGTCGATGAAAAAAGGAGGCGGTAATTTCATGTACTGGCCAGGGAGGTACAACATCGTTTAGGAGTGAAGAAGAGCAGGATGTGAGTGTGGGGAGGTGCGTGAGGCATTACATAGAATGAAAGGGGTAAAGCAGCTGGAATTGACGGAATCATGACAGAAATGTTAAAAGCAGGGGAATATAGTGCTGGAGTGGTTGGTATTTTTGTTTAATAAATGTATGAAAGAGGGAAGGTACCTAGGGATTGGCAGAGAGCATGTATAGTTCCTTTATATAAAGGAAGGGGGATAAAAGAGAGTGTAAAAATTATAGGGAATAAGTTTACTGAGTATACCAGGTAAAGTGTATGGCAGGGTTATTATTGAAAGAATTAGAGGTAAGACAGAGAGTAGGATTGCAGATGAGCAAGGAGGCTTTAGAGTGGGTAGGGGATGTGTAGATCAAGTGTTTACAGTGAAGCATATATGTGAACAGTATTTAGATAAAGGTAGAGAAGTTTTTATTGCATTTATGGATTTAGAAAAGGCATATGATAGAGTGGATAGGGGAGCAATGTGGCAAATGTTGCAAGTGTATGGAATAGGTAGTAAGTTATTGAAGGCTGTAAGAGTTTTTATGAGGATAGTGAGGCTCAGGTTAGGGTGTGTAGGAGAGGAGATTACTTCCCGGTAAAAGTAGGTCTTAGACAGGGATGTGTAATGTCACCATGGTTGTTTAATATATTTATAGATGGGGTTGTAAAAGAAGTAAATGCTAGGGTGTTGGGGAGAGGGGTGGGATTAAATTATGGAGAATTAAATGCAAAATGGGAGTTGACACAGTTACTTTTTGCTAATGATACTGTGCTTATGGGAGATTCTAAAGAAAAGTTGCCAAGGTTAGTGGACGAGTTTGGGAGTGTGTGTAAAGGTAGAAAGTTAAAAGTGAACATAGATAAGAGTAAGGTGATGAGGGTATCAAACGATTTAAATAAAGAAAAATGGATATCACATTGGAGAGAGGATTATGGAAGAAGTAAATGTTTTCAGATATTTGGGAGTTGATGTGTCAGCGGATGGGTTTATGAAGGATGAGGTTAACCATAGAATTGATGAAGGAAAAAAGGTGAGTGGTGCATTGAGGTATCTGTGGAGACAAAAAACGTTATCCATGGAGGCAAAGAAGGGAATGTACGAAAGTATAGTGGTACCAACACTCTTATATGGGTGTGAATCATGTGTTGCAAATGCTGCAGCGAGGAGGAGGCTGGAGGCAGTGGAGATGTCCTGTCTAAGGGCAATGTGTGGTGTAAATATTATGCAGAAAATTCGGAATGTGGAAATTAGGAGAAGGTGTGGAGTTACTAAAAGTATTTGTCAGAGGGCTGAAGAGGGGTTGTTGAGGTGGTTTGGTCATTTAGAGAGAATGGATCAAAGTAGAATGACTTGGAGAGCGTATAAATCTGTAGGGAAGGAAGCGGGGTAGGGGTCGTCCTAGAAAAGGTTCGAGGAAGGGGTAAAGGAGGTTTTATGGGCGAGGGCTTGGACTTCCAGCAAGCATGTGTGAGCGTGTTAGATAGGAGTGAATGGAGACGAATGGTTTTGGGACATGACGATCTGTTGGAGTGTGAGCAGGGTAACATTTTGTGAAGGGATTCAGGAAACCAGTTAATTGATTTAATTGGACTTGAGTCCTGGAAATGGGAAGTACAATGCCTGCACTTTAAAGGAGGGGTCTGAGATAGTGACAGCTGGGAGGGACTTTTCTCAGCTGTCGTATCTGAGCTCCTCTGCAAAGACAGTGATTATGTATGAGTGTGGTGAAAGTGTTGAATGATGATGAAAGTTTTTTCTTTTTGGGGATTTTCTTTCTTTTTGGGTCACCCTGCCTCGGTGGGAGACGGCCGACTTGTTGAAAAAAAAAATATATATATATATATATATATATATATATAGTATACAGTAGGCCGTTATATTACACTTATTTATTTGCCACGTTTCAGTTATTGAACTTTTGAAAAATTGCGGCACAATTTTATACAACTCTTCGTAAAATTAATTTGGAGCATCGCCCAACTCAGGCCTCTGCCTGGCTGTGAGTAGACCATTGAGTCAACGGGGGAGAGCTACCGCTATCCTCAGACACCCCCACCAACCTTGTCCCAGCATTCGGTTTATACGGTTCATACTTGAGTAGGATCATTCTCTGCTAGGAGCTAGATGTGTTTATTATTATGTTTGTTGATTGAGATTATATCTTTTAATTGCCATATCTTGTATCTGTCAAGCAATCATGGCACCCAGTAGGCATGCAAGTGTTGCAGAAAGTGGCAATAAAAGGTTTAGGCGTTTAAGTCTTAAGTGTTAACGAAGAAAATAAAGATATTAGACAAGAGATAACCTGAGGCCTTAATGAAGCATCAGTTTGTACAATTAAAAACAATGAGGTAAATATAAATGAGTATGTCTGATAGATGACTATTTGACTTGACTGACTGACTTACTGACTTAACTGACTGAATTACTGACTGTCTTACTGACTTGGCTGATTTACTGACTGAATTACTGACTTGACTGACTGACTTGACCGATTTACTGACTGATTTGACTGATTTACTGACTTACTGACTGACTTGGCGGTTTTACTGACTTACTTAAAGGTAGACTTTTTCACTGAAGAGGACCCTGACAAATCTAGAAGCAGTGCTGTGAAACGGTGTCTAGAACAGCTGATACCTTACTGTCAGCTGTATAATTACCTCAGAGTAAAATAGCCCGGAAATCCATTACATAATTTATGCACACTCCAGTACAACCATCGACTTAAGTACCAGAATATCTACCATCCACCTCAGCCCAGTAGGGCCACAGCATAAATCTCCACTCTCCACAATCATCGACAAACACCAGCACCCACAATTTAAGAGAAATACTATTATTTATGTTGCATTTGTAGTGTTAAGCAGTAAAACACATAATATATCACGACAATGAACTACAATTACATATTCACCTATAATTTTGCAAGATGGGATGGTCTCAAAAAAAGTTGTTTGGCTTTTTGGATGCTCCCAGGAACGTAACACAATTTTCCAATAAGTTCTTCAGTTTATCTAACACTGATTTACCTAACACGGCATTTTCAGGAGCATAACTACCGTGTAATATAACGGTCCACTATATATGTATATATATATATATATATATATATATATATATATATGTCGTGCCGATTAGGTAAAACTGGTCAATTAGCAGAACTCATCTAAAATTAAGTCCTTTCTAAAAATTTATCTTATACGTTTAAAGATATATTTTTAATTTATGTTAATGTAGATTTTATAATTTTGTACCAGAGAAACTTTGAAAACCTACCTAACCTTATTACAACAAGCGCAATTTAATTTAGCATAACCCAACTAAATATATTTTAGATACGTTAACATTAATTTAATAATAAACAAACACAATGAAATATATTTTCGTTATGTTCAGAATGATTTTGGCGAAATTATTGCATACATAAATTTTCACTTGTCTTATATGGCAAGGTGAGCGTTGCTATTTAAGCCAAAATCGCAAGTTTTACCTAATCGGCACGACATATATATATATAAGATGGGGTCCACCTCTGGTACAAATTGTGGGACCCATAGCCTCGGAGAAGTGGATAAAAAGGCTTCAAGGAAGAATATTTGGATTTCTTCCTGATGCCATTTGAATATTCACTTCTCCTACCACCATCATTTTTACCAATAGGTATATTTTATTACATAATATGGTACAAAAGATTTGAGAGATACATTGTTGATATAAAGATGGCATATACAGTACACGAGGTGAGAGATACATGTCTAGTACATATTGTTACATGTTTGTCACTGATTATAATGCAAAATCTCATCCAGCTCTTCCGAGCTGGGGCGCGTGCCAGAATACAGCATGTATTACCCCTCTGAACAGCAGCGCTGAGTCGCCGGAACAGAAAACTAGCTGCCCTGGGATCCCTAGTTACCCTGTTGAGTCTTTTGCCTAGCTCCTTGAGGAACTTAGATGCACTCTTTCCCCATGAGCCAAGGGTCTCTGAGCCTATGGGAACAAACATATAATGATGGGCAAGTTCTCCATATTTTCTCGACTTCTGGGACTCCCTGAAGGTGGCAGCTGCCCCTCCTTCCTCCCTGGTGTATTGGAGATAGGTATCAGCCAAGGTAGATGCACATGTGTAGTCCCACACCACCTGCTTGCCGTGTGTCCAGGCTTGAAGGGTGATACCATCTGGACGCTTTTGGCTGCCATCAGATCTGCATAGTTGGTGTGGTTCCCTTACTGTTGGGCATCCGGCTGTTGTGAGGCTCCTCTTGATAATGTTATTAACCTCTTCATGTCTTGCAATCTTTCCCTCGGATTTGCGACACACAAGACCATGGTACCCGAATCGGTCTGCTGCTTCACTGCCACAAATACACCTGTGTTCGGCGAGAATAGGGGCGGCAAGTCGAAGGGCAACACCAATGCGGATGGTCTGTGGGTCGAGGCGTGTGGAAAGGCTGGAGTTGGGAACAGCCAAAAGAAAGTCCCCTGCATGATGAGCTCTCACTGCAAGGAGGCGGGCTCTATCCTTCCCTGACACACTCTGAAGCATTGCTGAGGCTATATTCTCTACTATTGGGCCATCCCAGTGCGACTGTTTGTAGTTGTTGGGGGAGCAGGCCTGGTTTCAGAGCCTGTTAGGTTATCCCAGATCCTGGCTCCATCAACGAACTTTTGGTCATGGATTCCAATCGTGTCCCTAAGATGTTCAGGGAGAATTGCTGCTACAAGCCCTCTGGATGCAATGCATGAAGACAGAAAAGCAGGTAGAGCAATCTGAGATGACTTTCGGACACCAATGCCTCCTAGTCTGACTGGGAGTGTAGCTTGGTCCCACTGCCCATCTTCTAGAGTAAGGTTAAGTACTCTAGTAAAGATCTGCCTCAGGATACTGTCATATTCTGCAGTATAGGGTTATCATATGAAGGAGCACATCTTAGGAAATATGTCAACCTGGGCAGACTCAAGCATTTTTTGAGGAGGTACAAGGCATCATGGGTGTCAAGATTGCCTATATATATATATATATATATATATATATATATATATATATATATATATATATATATATATATATATATATATATATATATATACAAAACAACCATAGGATAAGTTAAATGATAGTTCTAGACCTATTGCAATCAGCATATCATGAGAAGGTTGCATTGTTGCAGAAATGAATAGGAAATCCAAGTAGATTAGTTCTTGGGAACGTTTGTAGCTGGAATGAGGCACAAGCTGTGTTGCGTTTCGTACCTCACTGTAAACAGGTGATATCACAATATGTAAAACAACCACTGTGAAAAAATAGTGAACATCCAAGCACTTTCCTGATTTCTCACATTATCAAGCCTATGCAAAAGTAATAGAAGAGTAGAAGGTTTATAAGAGTGATATGTCACCTCACCTATGATATAACACCCATCCCTGACAATGACATGACACCCGTCCCAGAATGATGTGAGTAGGAATGTCAAGAACCTGTCATGCATAGCTTAAATGCTTCCAAAACTGCATTAATTATAAATGAATCTTATTTGATTAACCCTAAATTATTATTTATATTAAAATTAATACTATTTTTTATAAAACTTAATTTGAATATATTTCTCTCAACCATAGACCTGCTTAATACAACTTTCTCGGCCTTCTGAAAATCAATTGGGTCTTTAAAATCATTCACATGAATTAAATATTTAGCTCATTCCATAAATATTATTGTTAAGTTTGAAAAAATAACTCTTTGCCTTTTTTAAATGTCTTAATTATTAAGGGCAACTATGATTTTGTATTCAAAATACATATACAGAAAATCAACGAATAACTGTTCTTAAGTGAATTATTATTATTCACATCATGATAGTTAAACTTTTTGTATTCTCATCCATTGTCTGCAGACCAGAGTTCACAGATGAAGAATTTCTTGAAGATTTATGTAAAAGCTAATGATCAAAAATACCCAAAATACTTAATTATTAAATAATTTAAAACTGCTAAAAATTCATTTTACTATTCAAAAATGGATAAACACTCATAATCTATCAAGAATATGTTGGTTCTCCCTTGCCGTGAAAATCTTTTCGATATACCTTCTCTTCGTAAGAATTTTAAAATCAAAGGTTTATTTGAAATCTTGATACAGTAAAAAAAAATCTGATTATAAATTTTACAAAAAATGTTGATGGGTATGTGTTCAAGATTCCATAAAAAAATATAGCATTAGAACTGATCAAGAGTCTAATGTTCTCTCTATTAATGTGAGAGATTTAAACTAATCAATTGACTTTCAGAAAGGCCGAGAAACCTGTATCAATCAGGTGTATGGTTGAGAGAAATATAATTGACTCAAATTTAATAAAAAGTAGTATTGATTTTAATGTGAATAATAATTTAGGATTATACAAATTAGATTGTATGTAGTAGGCTGGTAGACTGAATTCTCCTTATTAACTTTCCATCGTCTGCAAACAGAGACACTTCTGAGTCTATTCCTTTCTGTCATGTCGTTCACATATACCAGAAATAGCATCGGGCCTAGAACTGACCCCTGTGCAACCCCGCTCGTCGCAGCCGCCCACTCCGACACTTCGTCACGTATTATGACTCGCTTTTGCCTTCCTGTCAGGTATTCTCTGATCTGCATTTGCAAATCTCTTGTGCAGAACTGTCAAAAGCCTTTTTTACAGTCCAGTAAAATCCAATCTATCCACCCTTCTCTCTTGTCTTACTGCCGTCACCTTGACGTACAACTCCAGGACGTTTGTGACAAAGATTTCCCGTCCCTGAATCCGTGCTGGTTGTCGCAGATAAATTCATTCTTTTCTAGGTGCTCCACCACCCTTCTTCTCCTGATAATCTTCTCTATGACTTTCCGTACTATGCATGTCAGTGATATTGGTCTGTAGTTTAATGCTGCATGTCTGTTTCTTTTTTTTAATTGGTACTACCTTTGCTGTCTTCCATACCTCAGGTAGTCGCCATGTTTCGATAGATGTGTTGAAGATTGCTGTTTGTGGTACTCAGAGCGCCTCTGCTCCCTCTCTTAGGACTCACGAAGAGATGATATCTGGCCCCATCGCCTTTGAGGTATGTAGTTCGCTTAGCAGCCTTTTCACCTCCTCCTCGGTTGTGTATTATGGCCAGCACTTGATGGAGTACCCCATCACTCCGTGTTCCTGGAGGTCTTTCTGTCTTCACTGTGAATACTTCTTTAAATCTCTTGTTGAGCTCCTCACATACTTCTCGGTCATTTCTTCTGAACTCCCCTCCTTCGTTCTACAGCCTGATTATCTGGTCCTTTACTGTTGTTTTTCTCCTGATGTGGCTGTACAGCTTTGTGCTGGACTTGACTTTTGCTGCTATGTTATTTTCGTATTGTCTCTGTGCCTCCCTCCTTACCTGAGCATATGTATTTCTGGCTGATTCACTACTCTCCTTATTCTTCTGGGTTTTATGCCTCATATACTTCTTCAGTTCTCTATTGCATTTGATTTTGGCCTCTCTACACCTCCGGGTGAACCAAAAACTCGTCCTGGCCTTCTCATTATGCCTGTTGTCCTTGGGTGCAAATTGTTGTCAAATATTTCATCATCTCATTTACTGATTTCGCTGGCAGTTCTCTGTCCCACTGAACTTCATACAGAAAGTTCGTCACGCCGGTGTAGTCCCATCTCTTGTAGTTTGTCTTCGTCCGCCCTGCCCTTCCTGCTTCCCTTTCCACTTGTAATTATACTATGTACTCAAAGTTCAAAACCACGTTATCGCTAGCTCCTAGGAGCCTTTCGTATGTAATGTCCTCAATATCTGCATTGCTTAAGGTGAATACTAGGTCATGTCTTGCTGGTTCTTCCTTTCTTCTCTCTCTGGCAGTCTCCCTAACGTGTTGATGCATGAGGTTTTCCAGTACCACCACCATCATCTTAGCCCTCCAGTTTTCTGGGTTCTCATGTGGCTCCAGGCTTTCAAAGTCAATTTCTTTGTGATTGAAGCCACCCACAAGTAGTTTTGCCCTGCCTACATGGGCCCTTGTGGCCACTTCAGCCATTGTGTCAACCATTGCTCTGTTACTCTCATCATATTCTTGTTTTGGCCCATCGAGGTACTACCGTCCTGCCAAGTGAGTGTAAAACGGAAACCTGAATTTGTTTTACATGATGGTAGGATTGCTGGTGTCTTTTTTCTGTCTCATAAACATGAAAGATTTCAGGTATGTCTTGCTACTTCTACTTACACATAGGTCACACTACACATGCATATACAAGCATTTACATACACACCTCTCTGGGTTTTCTTCTATTTTCTTACTAGTTTTCTAGATCTTGTTTATTTCCTTTTATCTCCATGGGAAAGTGGAACAGAATTCTTCCTCTGTAACCCATGCATATCGTAAGAGGCGACTATAATGCCTGGAGCAAGGGGCTTGTAATAATTTATCCTGCACAGTGCGAGTTACGGCATTATGCCGCCCCTCCGCCACACACGTACCAAAACACAAACACATACCATGGAAGATTATAATATACGTATTTGCACACTTACTGAGGTTTTAATACTTGGTGCTGCGTCCTTTACGCTTAATCATGTCCCTCAGCCGTGTAGGAAGAATCTCACACAAATTCTTGGGGGTTTGGGAATGTATATTATCCCATGCCTCATGTAGAGCAGCCTCCAGCAGCGGGATGAAACTGATATCCTTGCCAGTAAACTTTGTTTCACTGTTGACCAGAGGTTCTGAATAGAGTTTAGGTGTGGGGAATTGCCTGGCCAGTCATTAAAGAACCTCACTTCACAGTCCGTAAGCCAATGAAGTACAAATTTGGCGGTATGACACGGTGCACCATCCTGCATAAAAACTGTAGCCCCACACTTGTCAAACGCCTTAAGTAAATTGTCAAACAATAACTCCAGGTAATTATACTGGTTCATATACTGGTTTTGGGGGAGCACAATGAGTTCACCAACACTCTGAGCACTGAAACACCCCCTAACCATGAGCGAGTCTGGGTATTTGGTGGTCCCACAGGTGTAGCGTGGGTCTAGCGGGTCACTACCTCTGGGCCGGTACACATGTCCCCCACGGTTACAGATGACGGTGAAGGTTGTTTCATCACTCCAAAGTACTTCAGACCATTGTTGAGGATTCCAGTGAAGATATTTCTTTGTATAATCCATCCTACGTTTCTTCTGTGGCTTGGAGAGGATCGGTTTCTTAACCTGGCATTAACTACTGTAGCCCAGTTCTGAAACACGTCTGTTAACATTTCTTACAGACACCTCTGAGAGAAGATGTGGGTTTTTTCTTTCAATTCTCTAGCAGTTATCTTAGGTGTACTCTCTAACTGCTTCTTTAGCACAGTTAAGGTACAAACAGATTTCTTCGAGGGGCCAGGCCGAGGTCTGGCAGAGGGTAACTCGACACCGCCACCAGCCTTGAAACACTGAACCCAGTTCCTCACTGAACGCTCACACACACCAACATTCTCCACTATTTCTTTCGTCTGGTGCCCAGCTTTGTGAAGCCTTATGATTTGAGCTATAGTTTCTGGTGTAAAAGACTTCCTTTTACCCATAATCAAACAAGTATAGCCCCAAAACCAAAGGGAACACCGGACAAAAGATGGTTCGGATGAGAGACAAAAGTGCAACACTTCCTCTCACCACGGTGGCAGTAACGTGAGCACTGAGGAGTCACTGTGGAGTGTGGCGGTTGGCCGTGACGTCATGGTAATGGCTGCTACCCAGCATACTGCACTGACGAAAAAAATACCCCCTGTATGGTAGGCCTCTGATTTTCGTCATGAGATTATGCCGGGACGCTCACCCGGCATAATGCCGTGACTAGTACTAAATACATTACTGAAGTTAAAAGGGAAACTTTTGTTTTTCTTTTTGGGCCACTCTGCCTCGGTGGGAAACGACAAGTTGGATGAAAAAAAAAGAAATTAGATTCATATATAATTAATAAAATTTTGGAAGAATTTAAGCAGGCGTGACAGGCCCCTGACATTCTCACCCGCATCATTCTTGGACGGGTGTTATGTAGTAGGTGAGGTGACATCTCAACCTTGATGAAGTTAAGACACATGTGCAACATCTGGGTATCTTTATAGTAGACATTTCGCCATCCAGTGGCTTTATCAATACAAAATTGTAGGACAAAATAAAGAGAGTAGAACTATATACAAAAGATGAGGTAATCAGTCCCTCGGCTTTGGAGTTGGTGTGTTCAACACCGTAGGTGTGGAGAATATGAAGAAAAGGTAAGCAGGCTTGACCTTAAATAGGCGAAAGCTGAAGGGACGGGTAGCAGACGAGGGCATAGTCTCTGGTAGGCGGGATTTCCCAGTGGAAGTAGGTCATACCCAAAGAGATGGGTTAGTTGTAGTAGTAGTCGTAGGCGGGTATACCACTCTTGTATAACATCTCAACCTTATAAACCATCAATAGTTTTATTACTTTTACATGTCCTTGATAGTGTGAGAAATCACGAAAGTACCTGGATGTTAACTATGTTTTAACAGTGACAGAGGGAAGAGGCACTGTGTGTAGGTGAAAATGAAGGAACACACTGGATTTAAGGAGTGCACATACCAACATCTTTCATGATGTGCATGGGAAACAAATAATGGAGTGTTTATTGTAAGCAAGACAGTGTGAACAATATATAGTGTTCAGTTCATGTGTAGTGTACAGTGACTGCCTCCGCCTCCCCTCACCCGGGGTTTCGACCACCCAACTTCCTGCGCCTCCACCATCCAACTCCCCGCGCCTTACCCACTCAACTCACAGGGACACCCCAACTGTAGAGGGTAGTTTTCCCCTCCCAGCGCTCGCACCCTCCCCCGCCCACGATGTCCGCAATGTCATAAGATCTGCCGAGTTCCCAGGAATCTCCACGACAGAGCCAACGCCGTGGAATTCATTCACGAGGCATCTGCAAGATGGGCCACAGGGAGAGTGCACTCATTCCTTCAAATGACAACATCCATGCACACAATGGATGCCTAGGCTCCCGGTGGGCTACAAGTGGGAACAACCAACAGCCCCTACCAGAAGACAGAGCTGACAGCCACCATGACTTCACCTCAACAAAAGACCTAAAATCTGCAATAAAATTAACGTCCGCCAGGACGCTCACACACATCCCTAAAGCAGCTCGTCCTCAAGCTGCTAGCAAATTCGCTGATCTTTTGAAGAAAGTCAATGATGCCCCTGCAAACACCGGATCCTGGCACAACCTACTGCTATTTGGCAATGCCTGTCTGGCTGTCCCACCAAGGAATGACAAGTCCCTAGCAACATCTGTTATTAGGGCAATAAATGCATTTCCTAGAGATGACAACCTTGTATGTCTCCCCTCTAGGGAGATAAACACCCGCAATACAAATGCCAACAACAGAACACCTGTTGCCTAAAACATCAGACCCTAATTAGCAAAAAATAGATGAGGGTAATACTACTGGAGCAACGAGGCTTATAACCAGAGAGGATACCATTGTCCCTAAGGACGTCATTACAGCACAAACTCTGAAGGACAAACATCCACCCAGAGCTCCCAGTACCAACATTGACCT